>JALIZH010007152.1:0-112500 GCA_030522465.1 Rhipicephalus appendiculatus
CCGGCCTTTTCGCCATTGCGCAGAAGTCTGAGGGCATTCTTCCTTCCCAGCTTGTTATTCCTGCCTTTGTTCGCCATTTTATGCTTTGTACCGACACCTTTAGGCGGTTCGTGCCTGTCGGGCCATGCCACGTTTTCCTACAAAAGGCACTTTTAGTGCCGCCAAGTGGCTTGCGTACGCAAAACTTGTGCGTCCTTTTGTATCCTCCACGGGGGGCAGCTAGCGAACACAAGGAAGTGGGGAGAATACAGAAGAACGCAAAAGGTTGGTTACGGAGCCACTATAGGGGTCCACGGCACTAAAAACACACTTATGGAGAATTTTAGTGCTTGGGCCCCCATGAGAATTGAGTTCTTTTGTACTCTTCTTGGGGGTGGCTGCCGAACAGGATAGCGGGAACAGCGCAAAAGAACGCAATAACGCGGAGGCCCGACGGCTATTGGGGTTCCTGGCCCAAAAGCCCTCTAATGACTACTGAAGGAAACTCCAAAGCTGGTGTAAAAGGGAGCTGAAAGTTTGGTGCTTCATGGAACTTGTGGTTAATTCAGAAGCGCATTGATCAAGGCGTAGCTGAGGAATCACGCAGCCCCAAGGCTGCCTCTTATCTTTCCAAACGCTGTAGGGCTGTGTGCATTATGAAAATTTTGAATACGACTCGAATTATCCATGCTGCTCGATTCGCATGCACTCGATTCGAGAATTGACTATGCCAAGTTGTTTAAAACACCGTTTCTGTTCAAATACACGAATACAATAATTTACTACATTGTTCTAATCTTGAAGAAGGAATGCCGATGTAAGTGAAAGAATTATCTCCGGAGTGCGGTAGTGATTAGTGCAGCGAGTGCGTTCGTGATTTTGTAGTACTTTTTATCCGCTTTCTTTTTATTTTTGTTTTCTGCAGGCTTCTCATACTTACCGGGAATGTCCCAGAACACTCTCTGCTGCACTTTCCTTTTTTTTCTTTTTTTTTTTTTTTTTTTTGTCAATCGGACTTGTACCAACCACCCTCAGCGAGACTGGGAAAAGCTGGACCACTCGGTCGGAAGAACTGCGTCTTACACTATATCTACTGCTCGTAGCCCGTGCCGATCATGCGCACAAACAGTGCACACAAGAGCTCATTATCGCGACCGGGGACTCAGCGGGACTCCGACAGCAACGACTGAGGCTGTTAGGGTTGTTTAAATGCGGGGATTAATATCTGTCTTCCCTCAGATGACCTGATATATCCTGTAGCAAGAATCAGTATGTGTATTACATAACGTAAATAGGTTTCAGCAATATAAGTTGCCAGTTGAGCTCTGGGAAAGATATTTCGTTCTATTTGAAGACGTCGATAAACAGACATTCTGCGTGTTCGGTATTCGACTCAATATTGGAAAGTTGATTCCGGAGCCGGGCCTATATATAGCATGGACGTACACTGGTGTCACGCGGCTGAGCTCGTGGGCGCCGGTTTGGCCCTCGGCCGCGGCGGCCGCATTTCAATGGAGGCGAAATGCACATGAACACCCGCGTGCTCTGATTAGGTGCTCGCTGAAGAGTCCCTGGTGGTCTACATTAATTCGCAGTTCCCCTCTGCACGGCGACCTCATAATCGCATCGTGATTTTGGCGCGTAATAACCCCAGAAACAGTCTAGGGCACGGTGTTAGAATAGTTTAGGTGGAGCGACGGCGCGTTGGAATGAGGAGAAATCGGGGACCTCTTTCCCCTTTTTGCCGAAAGGTGGCGCGTGCGGGACGGTGGCCGCCTGACTATACCCAGCGCAAACCGGACGCTTCTAACATTTGGTTTTTTAGCGTGTTTAGCGATATCGCAAGACCCCATGAGGATTGTGTGGTAGTGTTTTATGCATGACTGTTCGGCATGCGGCGTGAAGCTCATAAGCAACACCTACGGCCTCGGCAACACCGTGGCCTAGGCGATCGTGCTCGCATTTTTTCTACAAAAATAAGTCTGCAGTTCCGTGACGCGTGTTGAATTCACCCTTCATTTACCGTCGAAAGATTACTTGATGTATTTGCGGTCAGCATCATATAAAGCGCAGGTGTCATGCGTAAGGGGCATTTCGCATGTGAGATCAAGTGGCCCCGCAGAATCTTTTACTACGAACCGCTTATTCAAATTCCTTAAACATTTGCGAGAAGACGAATGCTTTAATTTAATAGAATAGAATAACTTTATTTAGGTAATTCGGGCCGTGCACTAGCACGTGACGCGCCGCTCCCACGTCGGCAAAGACAGGATTGAAAGTGAATGCAATAAAGTGGGCGACAACCGATGGCTACGAAGCCGCTCTTTGATATAAGCAAGCTTTTCAAAATAAATAGACTGCAAGATATATACGTTATGGCATGATCTTCAAATTTGTAGCCCGAGTTGCATCGCGGCACAAAGCACTTCTTGCCCATCTGTACAATATAAGTTGTGTAAATAAGGACACGATGAACAAGGATAAGCTATTTCAAATAGGCTAGCATTTGGGTGGCAGGCGTTTCGACTGGCGAACGTATGTGTACGAATGGGGCTTCGTCTGGTTTGGCGTTGTTATAACCGGCAAGGAGGCCTGCAAGGGACGCTCATCGGCATACCTTCCAAACGCTGTCCGCGTCCAGCAGGAACGCAAGAGGTGCCCTTGTGCGCTGCAGGCACCGTGGCTGCAGGGAACGCGCATCGGCGTTGCTGGTACACGTTGTCCGCGTCCCGTGAAAAGACTTGACGAGACGCGCGTGCACAGACCGATATAAAAGGAGCGCATCAAGAGTGCGCTGGGGCCCTCTCGTCTCTGGAGTGCGCTTCCAATGTAAAGGCGCGTCATGGGCGCGTCTCTACGCCTAGTTTGTCGAAGCTTCTGTAAATATGTAAATTAAACGTGTGTATTTTGTGAGCAAGAAGTCTCGCAAGAGTTCTCCTTTGCCGGCGCATCGGTGGCAGCCTGTACCCCCTCCTCGGTCACATCAGCGTGTTAGTTTTAACGGGTCAGACAGTGACGTCACGGAATATGGTGTCACTCTCAATTCCCGTCATTCCTGAAAGAAGAAACTGGAAAGAAAATAGTTAGGACGCTGAAAAGGAAACGAGCACGACCATTTCACCTTTGTGCACCCAGAGCAGGGCACAAAGTTCTACTTCTGCTACTGCAACAAACATCATGTCTGTGACGAATAACGAGAGGCAGTCGGAATGGAACATGATGAGTCATGATGGATCGGTCATTAAACGGACGTTAACCTTAATTACCACGCACCAGCCAGCACGTGTAAACGTAGCAAATGCGGCTGCTTGAATCCACCCGATATGGTGTATGCACAACGACAACCCAGGAGAGGAATTTCTAACCTACCATTGTCAATTGTGTTGCTTTCTTCTGACAACCATCATTTAGGGAAACGTCAACCCCATCCCGCACCCCTCGCCCCCCGCTTTATTTTTCAGGGAATACCTTTTTTTCTTTTTTACTAACCCAGTTCGTCCAGGCGGCCTCACCCAATTTGCCACGGTGGCCTTATTTGTGCACGAGCTAAAATATTTTTGAAATTCATGTTCACCTGTCAACTCATTATCGCTGTTCGCAGAAGCTATATTTCCCATGTGTTTCCATCTGTTGGCTACCGCCACTGAATTTTCTTGATGTTGTGCATTTACTTTCAAATCAGAGTGATATGTGCGGTTACCGTGATAAAAAACAAACGGCCAGCAGGTGAGGAGTTGTCGCAAATGCAGCTTTGTAAGCGACGTGGCCCCCGTTGAAGCGGCTGACCCGAGGCCTCGATACACCCAGCGCGCCTTTCGGAAAAAATGCGAAGCGCGTCTCCGTGTTCGGCGGGGAGGCTGCGCGGCGGAGGCGGAGCGTCGGTACACCTAACCTATTCTAACACCGTGGTCTAGGGCGAAGGCCTTATATGTCTCATCAAACGCAAAAATCGACGGTCGTCGTCAACACTAGCGCTCCAAAAAATCATCATCACGTGCAGGCCCGTAGCCACGAATTTCTTTCCGGGTGGAAAGGGGGGGGGGGGGGGGGGGGCAGATGTTGAAAGTCTTGAAAAACGCCTATTTTCATTAGTGGTCCTCGGTAAAACACCCCCTTCCATCCGAATATCGGGGACGGGGGGGGGCTAGGGCACCCCCATGGCTACGGGCCTGATCACGCGATGACATCACCGTGATTGTGATGTCGTCACGTCACAGATCGCCGACATTTGTGACCTCATCATGACAGGATGACGACCTCATACGGCATCCTCGCTTGGTCTAAAGACGGCCGATCACGGAAGCACTGTAATCACCACCTAATGTGCAGAAAGCTTGCAGTGTTTCCGATCCTTGAGGTAGCAACAAAAACCCGTTAGGTGCGTAAATATATCAGAACGTGGCGGCGGCTGCTCGATACATCGGCTGGGAAGCAAAAGAAGGTGGTTTTCGTCTTGCAGTCGTCTTAGGTGAATGTACAAGGGACCGTGTTAGTTTTTATTGTCGCAGTCATTTGCCTCAGATGTCTGTATTCCACAAGGAAATATTTAGCGACGCTCTTACAACAAGACTCTGCTCCCCGTTCCCTCATCGCCAATCTGACTCTCTCGCGCTGTAGGCACCGCGCCGGCTGGTGCTGCCACCGCTGCTGCGTACTGCTACACTGTAGTACTGCTCGTGACGTGGGCGGCGACGGACGCGTGCGCTTGACTCACAGCAGCTGCGGACGGAGAGCGAAGCTTTCGGGGAACGACGTAGGGGAGGGAAGCACGCGCTCCTGACTCGCGGCTCTCCTTCTTCGCGGCACTCTTCGCGACCGGCGCCTTCGAGACGACCGCGCGCAGTGTTTACAAACACAGGTCCCGCGCCGACGCGTTTTAGTACCGCGCAGGGAGATAGGGCGCGAAGCTCCAGTGGAGGCAGAAAAAAAGTGTGGAGCACATTGTAGTGCGACTGCACTGTATGTCATTATATAAATAGAGCTGGAGAAGTAGGCAGGAAAGGCAAAAATATACAGCGTAAGAACCAAGAGAGAGGGAGAACAAAATAGATGAAAAGGAAAAGGCAGGGAGGTTAACCTGGTACTAGGAGCCGGTTTGCTACCCCGCACAGGGGCGGCAAACCATAGGCTTCCCAACCTCGGCCAGGGGGCGCTGCGGCGCACGCGTTTCGCCGCCTTTCTTGCAAAAACCGGTCGCTCGTCCCCCCGCTCCCGGCTTTCGACTGCGCTTTGTCTGCACGTTTACGCGGCCTGCACGCGCTTTCGTCGGCTCGCCTTGCACGTGCAGCCTCACGTGTCGCTTGCTCCGAAGGTTTAGAAAGATGTCAGAGATGGAAAAAAGGATTTTTACGGTGTGAATCTCACTAGAGGGGGAGCGGTTGATCGACAACTTTTGCGAAACCTAGCAGGCCGTCAAGGGCGATGCTGCTTAGCGAGCGCTACGAGCGTGTCGTTGGTGAAGGGCCACATTTCTATGACATAATTAGTGAGGTGACTGCGCGAATTCTCTATTTATGTTGCCGGTAAAACGCACAATCATTGTGGCAATCGTGTCTGCTGTCACCAGACAACCACCATACTTTCGCGTGCGTTTGTGCAGCGCTCGGCTTTCGATTGCTTGGATGCCAAGTTTGTCGCGCGGCTTCAAATTTATTATGGGCTCAGTGTGAAGACCATAAATTTAAGTCTGCCCTATTGAGTCGCTGGCAGCAATGCACACTGTTCATTTTCCAATTTTGCAGAGGTTTGCATCGGGTGATAACAACGTCGTTTGACAGCATAATGAAGCGCGCAAAAAAAAAAAAAATCTGTTATGCGTACTTCGACCATGCATGTTTCCTGCAGCGGCGTGTTTCATTTCGGATAATATCCACGCCTGATCACGCATCATGTTCGCTGATTCGAATGTCGTTTCGGTTGTTTTGACAGCTCATTTGGTCATCGTCATTCTATACAATATCCACTGGGATCACGCATGTTCATGGTTACGCCGAGATTTGCCCCTGATAACCGCGTGTGATTTCGCGAAACCATCGAACATTTTATTGCAGCCTCTTTTTTTTTAAGCATAATATTTTACGCGCCGAAACCACGATATCATTATGAGGCACACCGTGGTGGGAGACTTCGGATTAATTTTGACCACTTGGGATTTTTTAACGTGCACCTAAATCTAAGTAAGGCGGTGTTACTGCATCTCGCTCCCATTGAAACGCAGCTGCCGTATGCGGGAATCGATCCCACGAACTCGATCCTAGCAGAGCAATATCTCAGCCTGCTAAGTAATCACCGTGTGTTGCATGCAAGGCCAATATAAATGCTCTGTGCGAGCACACAGCTTAAATCTCTTTACATTGAGCGGCGACGGGAAATGTACCGCCGTCAGCTGAATAAAACACTTGTAGTGCTCACGGGACGGTATTTAAACTGTGGTGTATTAAGCTTACATACTCCGCTGCTCTCACATTACAAATGGTTGACTCGGAAAGCAAGCTCACAATCTCGAAATACACAGCGGTTGTCTATTTGTTGTAGCTTCGGTTCACAAAAGTACTTGCCTTTCAAATAAACCCGGCCATCGCGTTTCTCCCCATTAATAGTTAACAATACTGTGTACGACAAAAAAAATTCTTCAAAGTAACAAGACCGTAAAAGCATCGCTTAGTGCGCCGAACTGCCATAATCCACTCCTGCACGCCTTTGCTTTCCTCGCAATGTTTGCATTGGAAACAGCGGAACTTGACGCGCCGTTTTCGGCTCACAATGCGGCAGGAGTGCGTGCCTGCTTTCAGGATGACGAAGGAGCGGCGCCCACAGCGTGAAAAATGCTAGATAAAAGCCCCAAAGAACACGTTTCCGCGCGCGCAATGGGAAAAGCAAGCAAGTGCGACCCGTCCGAGCGACCGGAGGTTTCCCCTCTCTTCGCTAGGGCAGCGGACGGCGCTGCGCAAACTTGAGGTTGGGTTCCCTATACAGATCCACACTGTGTAAGGCTACCGGTAAGCTCTTCGTGTCCAGCAAACGGAGCAGTGTATTACATATGAGGCATTCCGGGTCGAAGTGGCCGCGCGACTTCCTATAGAGATGCCGCACACGCGCTGCTTGGCAGCTCATAGTGAACGCTAGTGCGCATGCTTTCAAAGCCATGGCCTCGTAGGCCACGTGTGTGTGCTTGTATGTGCAAAGTTCTGCTGCGCATTTCTGGTTAAACGCAACGCAAGGTGTTCTGCGCTGGACTGTGTTGCCGTTTTGTTCGTCGTGCTAATTAGGCGGTGGTCTAGTGGTAATGGAGCTCGGCTGCTGACCCGGCTTTAGCTGACCTGAAGGTCGCGGGTTCGATCCCAGCCGCGGCGGTCGCATCTCGACGGAGGCGAAGTGGTAGAGGCGCGTGTACTGTGCGATGTCAGTGCATGCTAAAGAACACCACATGTTCCAGTTCCCGGAGCCTTCCACTACGGCGTGCTTCACGATCATTTCGGGGCTTCACGGTTTCAGGGCGTCAAACCCCAACAAATAATATTTAAGTGGCACTAATAAACGAGTTCAATTTAATACGCGCATCCCAAAAGCTTTGGGAATCGGTTAAAGCCCAGATACTTCAGTATTGACAAAAGCGCTGTATAATCTTTCTTTGTTTCTTTTTGTTTCTTAGATCCCTCATTTGCAAGTATACGGCATAGTCTTTCTCGTCATATGCTCTAACAGCCACTTAGCGCTGGTACTCCGCTGGCGTATGTATACAATCTCGAATGGTGTGTAGTACACCGCTCCTATCTTATCGTGTTTATTTGTGGCGGTGAGTGCCTCCTCGTGCGCTTGTTTGTGCTCCATCTGCGGCGGGCAATCTTCCGGCGGCGGCGGCGGCGGCTGGTTCTGACAACGCCGTAAATATGTCAGTTCTGGATCCACACACGCCGTCTTCCAGGGCGGCGGGGGGCGCACCTGCTGGGACGCGTAAAGTGAGCGCTGACTCATCCACGGACAGTTGAAAGCACTTCGCTCGGCGAGAGAGCTTCACAACAGAACCCGTAAAAAAAAAAAGAAGAAAAAAAAATGTGCCCCATTGTTACTGCCGATTGCATACGTACGACGTTATTGCGCGTTTGCAGGGGTAGAAAAAGTAAGAGCAATATCACAACTAAGAAAAAGAACAACGCTGCGCGGCGGAAACGACGTTCCTGCTCCACTGTGAACTCAGTCGTCCCTATTGCGATCATTATTTATTTATTTATTTATTTATTTATTTATTTATTTATTTGTTGTTTGTTTGTGTGTTTGTTTGTTTGTTTGTTTGTTTGTTTGTTTGTTTGTTTGTTTGTTTGTTTGTTTGTTTGTTTGTCTGTTTTTTCGTTCGTTCGTTCGTTCGTTCGTTCGTTCGTTCGTTCGTTCGTTCGTTCATTCATTCATTCACTTATGTGCAAGTACCCTCACAGGCTCCACGTACGAGTATCATGTGAGGGGACAAAATAACTTTAACAAGAACACAAAAACAAACAAAAGAAATTGCAGAATCGGTACGTATTGCACAATGGCAAACTCTAATAAATATGGTATAATATGGATGAAGCATTGTAATAATAAAATGCTTTGTACCTATGTTTTACCTGAATTTTCACCCTGTAATAATAACAATAATAATATCGGGTGTTTTACGTCCCAAAACCACGGTGTGATTATGAGACGCCGAGGGCTCCGGAAATTTTGGACCATCTGGTGTTCTTTAACGTGCACTGATATCGCACAGCACACGGGCCTCTCCCATTTTGCCTCCTTCCTTGAATTCTCTCCCTAAGCCCTACAATGCAAGGGAAGGAATGATGCCACACTTGAAGTTACAGAAAGTACTGGAGGGTCAATAGTTCCCAGGCCACGCTGCCATAGGAATTCATGGGATAGTGGCCTGGGAACTTTTGACCAGCCCTTACGTGGTAAAACTGCGATCTTTCGCAATTTGTTTTCGATTTTATCAATATTAATTAAATCATTACTGTTGTTCTTTCCTTCGCACATGCGCCACAGACCTGCCGCGAAGGGTCGCTCATAATGAGGCAAAACGTGTTTACAAGAGACAAAATGCCATAGGGAACATACGTAATATTGCGTGATGCTCGCAGTGTAAAGGCCATTATACTGTATGCATTCGGAAATTAGCCCCCTAAACGTTAACTTACTTTGGAGAACTGCAAATGTATTTGAGTGCTGGGGAAGGGTGCCATCCTATTGGAAACATTTGTACAGCTGCACCACGATTCAGGTGCTCCAAAGGAGCGGGTGGGAACATTCGTAATGGTGTACTAGAATGCGATAGTGTGCCGTCTTCACAGCAAACGTATGGGGGAGTGGTGGTCGCTTTTGTGATGACGCCATAAGTAAGGCGCCACGATCTAACCGTGTGCCCGACGCGCGTGATTTTTTTATTTTTTATTTTTTCGTAAAGCCCTCCGGGCCAAAGGCATTATGGAGGGGGGGGGGGGGGGTGAAACATGATTTTCGTACTCATACAATGTTAGCTGAAATATAAACGTGTAGTACAAAGAGACAACGTGAGCTGGTTTAAAATTGCATTGCGAAACTTTCTGCAGTTTTTGATTAAAAATGGTCACATAACACGATTGAAACTCAAATTATTTGCAAGATTTGAGCACGTCCAACTCATTTGCACGCATTAATGAGATAGATAAAGCTGCTTCTGCGCTGTCTGAGCTTGCACAATTCCTATCGCAGGAGAGCGACCCGGATCCTCTGCATGCTTACTGTTTTGATTGCAGAAGGCATAAAAAAGCACATCACTATTCATTCTATGCATATGTACCCCTGCCTAGCTATCATACTAACTGGAAGTCATGCGACGAAACAAACGAGGACGCCTGGAAGGATAACGTTAACGTCATCAGGTGAGTTCCACGACCACCCGGCCTTCACCTGCATGAGCCACGAGAGTAGTCGCAATGTTTTCGATAGAAAAAAAATATAACGTTCAATGACAAATACTGCTCTATATTTTTTGGCATTTTACTCATCAAAGAAGCGCCAAAGTGCAAGAACGTAACTATAAATTATCCGCAATGTATTCGGTGTGGTGGATGTAACCAATGCGAATAAGCCCGGAATTCCTGTCGATCTGCAAGTACTACCATGTATCAGGCTTCAGCAAACACCGAGTCTCCCATGCACACGCACAAATTCGCTGACGCGTTATGATAAACGGACGGCAGCAATCGACGAGTTTCCCCCCGCACACACTCGACCAGTGTGGCAACCGCAACTACCGATCTCAGAGGCTTTGTATCTCAGCTTGCCATAAATTACTTCAGGGGGCGGCGACAGGTGGCGACACAGTAGTACGGTGTGCCCCGGCACCGCTGGCCGTCATCGCAAAAAGAACTCCGTTTTCGGCGCCAGACCACACACAAGCCTATTTCAGTACACCATACATTCGCGGTGAGGCCAAGCTCGCTCTTTATGTAGGAGCCTCGAGGAACTTTCTTAGCCGTAATATTCCATCGCAAGCCAGCAGAAAGGAAGATAGCAGAGAGCTTTAGTGCCGGAGATTTTAAGTGGCTTACGTTCGCACGCTCTTGGCTTCCTTTGTACTCTCAACCGCACCCATGGAGAGTACAACGCGAGAGCTTACGTACCTAATCCACTTGGGAGCTCCAGCACTAAAGCTCTCCGTAAGAGTAGCAGAAATTTTTATAGTAGAAATTTATTTATAATAGAAAGTTTAGAGCCAGGGCTCCAAAGAGGCTTGCGCATCCAAGCCCTTGCGTGCCTTTATACTCTCCTTGCGGGGGGGGCGGCTGGCGAACAGAAGAAAGCGGGAAGAGTACACAAGAACGCGGGGACCCAGAGGCTATGTAATGCGAAGCAGCCAGCAAGGAGCAAATCATGCTGTACATAATATGCATGTCATGATTTACATGTTAGGACCTGTCATTTATGTCCGTCATACAGTCACGTCGCGCAATACCTATTTTGGTGTATATCAAGCTAGCAAACCGGACGCAAGCGCACCATGAGCGTGGCATGTAAATGGCGTTGTAGGTGACATGCATGCCAAGATTTTCATGTTACCACCTGCCACTTATGCACTTATGTTCGTTATACAGTCCCGTCCCGCAATAACAATTTTGGTATATATCAAGCAAGCGAAACGGCCGCGTGTGCGCCATGAGTGTGGCATGCAAGTCCTAATGTACGTGACATGTCATGATTTCCATATTACCACCTGCCACTTATGTTGGTTATACAGTCACGCCCCGCAATACCAATTTTGGTGTATATCAAGCAAGCGAAACGGCCGCGTGTGCGCCATGAGCGTGGCATGCAAGTCCTAATGTACATGACATGTCATGATTTCCATATTACCACCTGCCACTTATGTTTGTTATACAGTCACGCCCCGCAATACCAATTTTGGTGTGTATCAAGCAAGCGAAACGGCCGCGTGTGCGCCATGAGCGTGGCATGCAAGTCCTAATGTACATGACATGTCATGATTTCCATATTACCACCTGCCACTTATGTTTGTTATACAGTCACGCCCCGCAATACCAATTTTGGTGTATATCAAGCAAGCGAAACGGCCGCGTGTGCGCCATGAGTGTGGCATGCAAGTCCTAATGTACGTGACATGTCATGATTTCCATATTACCACCTGCCACTTATGTTTGGTATACAGTCACGCCCCGCAATACTAATTTTGGTGTATATCAAGCAAGCGAAACGGCCGCGTGTGCGCCATGAGTGTGGCATGCAAGTCCTAATGTACGTGACATGTCATGGTTTCCAATTACCACCTGCCACTTATGTTTCTTATACAGTCACGCCCCGCAATAAAAATTTTGGTGTATATCAAGCAAGCGAAACGTCCGCGTGTGCGCCATGAGTGTGGCATGCAAGTCCTAATGTACGTGACATGTCATGATTTCCATATTACCACCTGCCACTTATGTTTGGTATACAGTCACGCCCCGCAATACCAATTTTGGTGTATATCAAGCAAGCGAAACGGCCGCGTGTGCGCCATGAGTGTGGCATGCAAGTCCTAATGTACGTGACATGTCATGATTTCCATATTAGCACCTGCCACTTATGTTGGTTATACAGTCACGCCCCGCAATACCAATTTTGGTGTATATCAAGCAAGCGAAACGGCCGCGTGTGCGCCATGAGCGTGGCATGCAAGTCCTAATGTACATGACATGTCATGATTTCCATATTACCACCTGCCACTTATGTTTGTTATACAGTCACGCCCCGCAATACCAATTTTGGTCTATATCAAGCAAGCGAAACGGCCGCGTGTGCGCCATGAGCGTGGCATGCAAGTCCTAATGTACATGACATGTCATGATTTCCATATTACCACCTGCCACTTATGTTTGTTATACAGTCACGCCCCGCAATACCAATTTTGGTGTATATCAAGCAAGCGAAACGGCCGCGTGTGCGCCATGAGTGTGGCATGCAAGTCCTAATGTACGTGACATGTCATGATTTCCATATTACCACCTGCCACTTATGTTTGGTATACAGTCACGCCCCGCAATACTAATTTTGGTGTATATCAAGCAAGCGAAACGGCCGCGTGTGCGCCATGAGTGTGGCATGCAAGTCCTAATGTACGTGACATGTCATGGTTTCCAATTACCACCTGCCACTTATGTTTGTTATACAGTCACGCCCCGCAATACCAATTTTGGTGTATATCAAGCAAGCGAAACGTCCGCGTGTGCGCCATGAGCGTGGCATGCAAGTCCTAATGTACATGACATGTCATGATTTCCATATTACCACCTGCCACTTATGTTTGTTATACAGTCACGCCCCGCAATACCAATTTTGGTGTGTATCAAGCAAGCGAAACGGCCGCGTGTGCGCCATGAGCGTGGCATGCAAGTCCTATAATGTACATGACATGTCATGATTTCCATATTACCACCTGCCACTTATGTTTGTTATACAGTCACGCCCCGCAATACCAATTTTGGTGTATATCAAGCAAGCGAAACGGCCGCGTGTGCGCCATGAGCGTGGCATGCAAGTCCTAATGTACGTGACATGTCATGGTTTCCAATTACCACCTGCCACTTATGTTTGTTATACAGTCACGCCCCGCAATACCAATTTTGGTGTATATCAAGCAAGCGAAACGGCCGCGTGTGCGCCATGAGCGTGGCATGCAAGTCCTAATGTACATGACATGTCATGATTTCCATATTACCACCTGCCACTTATGTTTGTTATACAGTCACGCCCCGCAATACCAATTTTGGTGTATATCAAGCAAGCGAAACGGCCGCGTGTGCGCCATGAGTGTGGCATGCAAGTCCTAATGTACGTGACATGTCATGATTTCCATATTACCACCTGCCACTTATGTTTGGTATACAGTCACGCCCCGCAATACTAATTTTGGTGTATATCAAGCAAGCGAAACGGCCGCGTGTGCGCCATGAGTGTGGCATGCAAGTCCTAATGTACGTGACATGTCATGGTTTCCAATTACCACCTGCCACTTATGTTTCTTATACAGTCACGCCCCGCAATAAAAATTTTGGTGTATATCAAGCAAGCGAAACGTCCGCGTGTGCGCCATGAGTGTGGCATGCAAGTCCTAATGTACGTGACATGTCATGATTTCCATATTACCACCTGCCACTTATGTTTGGTATACAGTCACGCCCCGCAATACCAATTTTGGTGTATATCAAGCAAGCGAAACGGCCGCGTGTGCGCCATGAGTGTGGCATGCAAGTCCTAATGTACGTGACATGTCATGATTTCCATATTAGCACCTGCCACTTATGTTGGTTATACAGTCACGCCCCGCAATACCAATTTTGGTGTATATCAAGCAAGCGAAACGGCCGCGTGTGCGCCATGAGCGTGGCATGCAAGTCCTAATGTACATGACATGTCATGATTTCCATATTACCACCTGCCACTTATGTTTGTTATACAGTCACGCCCCGCAATACCAATTTTGGTCTATATCAAGCAAGCGAAACGGCCGCGTGTGCGCCATGAGCGTGGCATGCAAGTCCTAATGTAAATGACATGTCATGATTTCCATATTACCACCTGCCACTTATGTTTGTTATACAGTCACGCCCCGCAATACCAATTTTGGTGTATATCAAGCAAGCGAAACGGCCGCGTGTGCGCCATGAGTGTGGCATGCAAGTCCTAATGTACGTGACATGTCATGATTTCCATATTACCACCTGCCACTTATGTTTGGTATACAGTCACGCCCCGCAATACTAATTTTGGTGTATATCAAGCAAGCGAAACGGCCGCGTGTGCGCCATGAGTGTGGCATGCAAGTCCTAATGTACGTGACATGTCATGGTTTCCAATTACCACCTGCCACTTATGTTTGTTATACAGTCACGCCCCGCAATACCAATTTTGGTGTATATCAAGCAAGCGAAACGTCCGCGTGTGCGCCATGAGCGTGGCATGCAAGTCCTAATGTACATGACATGTCATGATTTCCATATTACCACCTGCCACTTATGTTTGTTATACAGTCACGCCCCGCAATACCAATTTTGGTGTGTATCAAGCAAGCGAAACGGCCGCGTGTGCGCCATGAGCGTGGCATGCAAGTCCTATAATGTACATGACATGTCATGATTTCCATATTACCACCTGCCACTTATGTTTGTTATACAGTCACGCCCCGCAATACCAATTTTGGTGTATATCAAGCAAGCGAAACGGCCGCGTGTGCGCCATGAGCGTGGCATGCAAGTCCTAATGTACGTGACATGTCATGGTTTCCAATTACCACCTGCCACTTATGTTTGTTATACAGTCACGCCCCGCAATACCAATTTTGGTGTATATCAAGCAAGCGAAACGGCCGCGTGTGCGCCATGAGCGTGGCATGCAAGTCCTAATGTACATGACATGTCATGATTTCCATATTACCACCTGCCACTTATGTTTGTTATACAGTCACGCCCCGCAATACCAATTTTGGTGTGTATCAAGCAAGCGAAACGGCCGCGTGTGCGCCATGAGCGTGGCATGCAAGTCCTAATGTACCTGACATGTCATGATTTCCATATTACCACCTGCCACTTATGTTTGTTATACAGTCACGCCCCGCAATACCAATTTTGGTGTATATCAAGCAAGCGAAATGGCCGCGAGCGTGCCATGAGCGTGGAATGCAAGTCCAAATGTACGTGACATGTCATGATTTCCATATTACCACCTGCCACTTATGTTTGTTATACAGTCACGCCCCGCAATACCAATTTTGGTCTATATCAAGGAAGCGAAACGGCCGCGTGTGCGCCATGAGCGTGGCATGCAAGTCCTAATGTACATGACATGTCATGATTTCCATATTACCACCTGCCACTTATGTTTGTTATACAGTCACGCCCCGCAATACCAATTTTGGTGTATATCAAGCAAGCGAAATGGCCGCGGGCGTGCCATGAGCGTGGAATGCAAGTCATGTTGCACATGACATGTCATGATTTCTATATTACCACTTGTCATTTATGCTCGTCATACAGTCACGTCACTCAATACCAAATTTGGTGTATATCAAGCTAGCGAAACGGCCGTCAGCGCACCATGAGTGTGGCATGTAAATCATGTTGTACGTGACATGCACGGTATGATTTTCATATTACCACCTGTCAGTTATGTTGGTCATGCAGAAATGTCTCATCGTACCAATTTTTGAATATATCAAGTTAAGAAAACGGCCTCAGGAGCACTAAGGCCATGGCGTGTAAATCCTACTTTTCATGACAAGTTAGCCATGGTTTTCATGATATGACCAGTCATTCATGTTCCTCACACTGTTATGTTATGCCATACCAATTTTGGTATAAATCCCATTAACGTACGGCCCGGCTAGAGATAGATAGATAGATAGATAGATAGATAGATAGATAGATAGATAGATAGATAGATAGATAGATAGATAGATAGATAGATAGATAGATAGATAGATAGATAGATAGATAGATAGATAGATAGATAGATAGATAGATAGATAGATAGATAGATAGATAGATAGATAGATAGATACGCAAAGTCACCGAAGTTCGCTAAGAAATGCTTCGCATTTAAAATCTTCAGCGTGCGATACATCCACTTGCGGTTCATCTACAGCGAAGACGCATTCGATCAGTGAAACTGAAAACACGAGACGGACGAGGACGCTGCCGACGACGTCCTTATTGCATGACTTACTCTGTGTCGAGCTTTAAGGTCCAGCTGTTAACATTGGGATTAGCAAATGCGCTCACTTGTTTCCGGTTCACTGCGATGTGGACTGAAAAGTCAGACGAGGCCCGTGGCTGTAGTAAGTTAATGCAGTTAACATAACTGCTAACTTCCTTGCGCGGGAGCATGTTACACCACATGTTACCAGCTACTAACGCCTAGAGCTGTTCAGGAGTGCTTTGACAAATTAATCAATGAATGAATGTATTAATTAATTGGGTGGCTTTCGACAACGCCATGTAAAACTGTCGCTCATTGGGGAACACTTTCGTGGGTGGCCCTGTAGTTTCTGTTTTTCTCGTTACCGCTTAGATCCATATACCTAGATTTGATAGATTATAGCGATGTGGAGCGAGTTTTTTTTTTTAAGTCTAATTTAGCCCTTTTTAGCTGCTGAAGAACAATCCAGTTTATTTTCTAACGCACATATTGAATATATTTTATGTAAAATGAGCCACGGGACATTACGACAAAGTTACAGCCGTAATGAAACGTTTTAATTAATTGCAGTAGATGACAGGTTTTGCTCGACTAAGCTTACATTTTCATCGGGAAGCACCCGGGTAACTCAGGAACCAATACATGCATCGGTTGTTTATAGGCATATTTCAGCATCATTCTCTCACACAGACCTAGATTTGAGGTAACCAGAAAGGAAGTTCGAGACTCATTCCAATGGGCACTTTTGACACGGTTTGTTGAAGGTACGTTCTTCAGACTGTTCCATAAAGACTAACTGCACGCGTTCCGCTAGATCTTCGCACCGAAGGAGACATATTTAGTAATGCGTCCGTAATAGCTCTGCGTACGTATAGGAACGCTGCATGTCTCGTAAAACGCATGAGCCCGACTTCTGCGCATGCGCTCTATGCGAAACGCAGCGTCCTTACGTACGCAACGCCGTCACGGACGTTACGTACGATGTACTAAAACTCGCTAACAACGAAAAGATATCGGCACCAATGCTGAAATTAGAACACGTCCCAGGATTTCTGGTTATAAAGATAAGGTTGCACGGCGGGCTTGTTGGTGATTCATAGCATCCAAAGCTTAGCGCATCCGAGACGGGACAAAGCGAGAGACACGTAACACACATACACACTGCTAACGTGCTCTAAAGAAACAGTCATACATCTAATGCAGATCTTCATGCCCCCCATCAAATATTCTATTTCCTCAGCTGATAATGATATAGATGGTTTACTGATGCATGTGTTAGCGAGCTTGGCGATGAATTGCTGTTCGATTGTTACCTGTATCGTTTTGTTACTGTTATTTCCAATGATACTCGTTTGAATGAAGAGAAGTTGGCATGCGAACTCTCTGCAGTCAGTTGCAGCGAATTGTCTCGTCTTGGATGCGCTACACCTTTGGATGCTATAAAAATAAGCGACTACAAACTCAAAGTTAGCAATACGAAACACGTCATCATCTGGAAGAGGAATAAGAGTTACTTTCTCACCTATCAAGACGTGTTTCGATGCAGGCACATACGCGATGGTGACTATCAATGTTCGGAAGCAGACAGATAAGCAGTGGGAGGGATAGAAACGTACGGGTAGAGAGGGCGTTTAATAACGTATTAATTGTTGGGGTTTAATGTCCCAAACCACGACATGATTATGAGGGACGCCGTAGTGGAGGGCTCCGGAAATTTCCACCAGCTGTGGTTCATCAACGTGCACCTAAATTTAACCCTTTCAGTCCCGAATTAAACATTTTCAATGTAAGCAACTAGCTCTTACATTTTGAGATGAGCATGATCGTGGCAGTCCTAAAAAACTGAAAAACTATTCGCTCACACTTTTCAGAGAAGAGTAATTAACGTGTCAAATAATTTAACAAATAATTTTTATTTAATAATCATTCCATAATTTTTGCTTCATTTACTACATAAAATATTATTTACATAGGATAGCACATTGTCCAATAGCCAAAATTCAAATTTCCGACACAGAACTAAAATTAATGCCCTATCTCTGCACGGTGAAAGAAGACGCTGCCTCAGCGAAATGCGCGAGCAGCACGACCGCTTCTCTAATTTCTTCGCTCAGACGTGACCTGCCTTTATTATATGTACCATGTTGACACCACATGTAGGGCAGATGCTAAATACGGGCTCTTGAGGAAGAACAAAGCTTTATCTTTACCAGATGCTTGCTGACTGACCTAAATAATTTATGATTCCAATTGGAATCACAGGGACTGAAAGGGTTAAGCACACGGCCCTCAAGCGTTGCCGCCTTCACCCAAAATGAGGCCACCATGGCAGGGACTCGATCCCGCGACCTTCGGGTCAGCATGCAGTCGAGCACCATAACCACTAGACCAGCGTGGCGGCTAGAGGGTGTTTCATTTCATTATAATTTTATCTTTCTATGGCCTTTATACTCGTGTGTTAAAACATGGGCCAAGAGCCTGGTTCGCAGATAACCAGAGCAGGTGCGGGTACGGCATTGAGCGACCGGTTGTCGCTGTGCTTTGTTTACGAATGCGCCTTGTTTGCGAGGACCTTGACCGCATATGTTGTCGATCGTTTCCAAGTTGTGTCGCTTCATCATTGTCTCCAACGAGTGACTGCGTAGAGGCGCAAAAACTATGCGCGGACTCAATGCCGATTCTACATGGCTGCTGTCACGCAGTCGTTCGTTCTGTGTTGTTTCACAGGTACTTAGAGTATTTTTAATGCTCCGAGGCTACGGATAGTGGGTATACGACTCGCGGTCCATTCCAGCTCGGGCTGTGTCATTATGGAATAGCAGATTGTGAACATATGTACACACAAGCTGCCCCAACCAAACGAAACCGACCAATAAGAGGACAATGGATGGCTTCAAGTGAGCGGTGATAATGGCGTGTTAATGGCCGTCTCCCATGCAAGTCGTTAGGGTGTATTACAATGATTTCGTTTTAGTCAACGTTATAGGCAGCTGCAAAACTCAATTTGCTTAAGCTAGTCGTATCTTGACAATACCCAAGTGGAGGAAAATGTCGATAAAACGCGGATAACAGCTACTTCGGTGTGTGAGATGGTCAACGTGCTTTCTTGCTCGAAGGAAATTCTTGACATCAGCCTTGTTCGGCCTACACACCTCCACCAACAAAAATGTCTCAAGCGAAGTCGTTTTCTTCTTTCTTTTTAGATTGATAATTGCCGTATGAAATCTCCTGGAACATAGTTATGCTAACTTTTTTATTTCTGACCCTAGGACATGTGCGTGACGTGTCATGTGCGATAAGTGCTTGGATATTGGAGCATTTCTTTCATGCCACTCATGTCGGTATCCTCTAATCACGGACAAATTTAATGTTTACGCCGAAACAGGTGATGTCAGTAGCTGCCAGCATTGTTCTTTGTACTAAAATGAACAAAAATATGCATATAAGATACAAGTCACGCGTTCAATAATACACGCTGCTGGGCCATAGTTGGTTCTTGACTACGAATATCTGCCGTAACAGAGGTGCATGAAAAGTGAATAACGGCGAAGGCACTTTTACCTATTGCATCTGTCGTCCTTCGACATTTGCTGATGGTGTTTGGCGTGCCAAACCCACGATATGATTATCAAGCATTTCGTACACTCTATGAAAAGTAAAATGAGTACCTTTTACTCTTTTCGGTACACCCTTACCTGCCACACACGTAACTCTGTTTTGGGAGTTACATAAGTGGACTCTCTTTCGAAGAGTCGAGCCTCCCACGAGTCCCCTAAAAGAGTATAGTGATATCTCTAAAAGAGAGCTCACGTGCATGTTTTAAAAGAGCTATACATGCGGCTAGTCCGCATTCACCAGAAAGAGTGACGAGCACACTTTTTTTAGCACCGCTAACTCGTGCTTCGTAGTCCAAAACTCCTCAAATGGGTATGCGCCACCTGAACCGGGCAAGCCCCACGACAGAGTACAGCAGGTGCGAGCGTTAACCGAAAATTCTGCTCGGCGAAGTGGTGCAAGTGGAACACGTCAAATAGAGAGAGGGGACTCTGAAAGAAAGACAGAGATAGAAAGGAACAGAAAAGAGCGAGAGAAAGAAGGAGAGACAGAAAGTGATATAATGAAAGAGAAAGGGAAAATGGAGAGAAATAAAGAGAAATAGAGAGATGTAAACATAGAAAGAAAGAGAGAGAGGTAGAAATAGAGAGATAGAAATATAAGGAAACAGACACGAAAAAAAGATAGAAAGTCAGAGAGCAAGACAGAAACAGAAACAAAGAAAGGGAGAGAAAGAAGCAGCGAAATATAGAAAGACATAGAAAGAAATAGCAAACCATAAATAGAGAGAGAGAAACATACATGGAAAAAAGAGAAATAAAAGTAGAAAGAGTGAGAAGGACAAAATAAATAGACACACAGACAGAAACAAATAGAAAAAAAGATAGAAACAAATACAAGAGAAGAGATACAAGAAACAGAGAGAAAGAGAAAAAGAAGGAAAAAAAATCACAGCATATCCGCGGAGTGAATGATGATGAGTGGGCGAAGCTCCGGAGGTACATCATCAAAGACGTGATGGTGGTTGGTTGCATGTGGTCAAACGATATGCATGTGAGACCATATCGCGATGCCATGTGTTGTATGGCATCGCGATCGTCATCGTCATCAGCAGGTGGCTACTACATACAAGGGACGCACGACCGACAGGCTAAGGAGCTTCGCCCCTAAAACGAAACAAAGAAGGCCACCCATCTCTGCTCTTCCTTCAGGCTTGGCAGCATTATTGCGAAGTACCATAATTCTCCTCCTTGTAGTGTAAAGTGAGAGACTCCGAATCAATTCTGACCTCCTTCAGTTTTTAAAATGCACGTAAATATAAGACCAAAAATCTTCTTGGATTTCATCCCCATGCAAATGCGGCTGCCCTGAGCGGGTACTAAACCCGCGCCCGCGAGTTTAGCTGCGGGACACTCTTTTTGCACCAGCCGCGCGACGGTGAAGCTAGTCCCGTATCAGGACAGCATGTGTGTGTGTGCGTGCGTGCGTGCGTGCGTGTGCGTGCGTGCGTGTGCGTGTATGTGTGTGTGTGTGTGTGTGTGTGTGTGTGTGTGTGTGTGTGTGTGTGTGCGTGTGTGCGTGCGTGCGTGCGTGCGTGCGTGCGTGCGTGTGTGCGTGCGTGCGTGCGTATGTGTGTGCGTGCGTATGTGTGTGCGTGCGTGCGTGCGTGTGTGTGTGTGTGTGTGGCTTACACAAAAACTTATCCAAGGATGAGAGGGGGGTCTGTGCTCGGCCCGCTGATAAAGCAGCTCTCCCAGGAAGCCCTCGTTCCACTTCCCGGAAGGTTGGCTGCGCGTCGCGACCCGGTCGTCGCCTCACGGGTCGGAGGCCTGCGTAACACTCGCCACCCGGGCTCTCTCTTATCTATGACGTCATCTCAGCAATCGGCGCTCCTCGTGACCACCGAGGTCTTCACGTGGTCTGATTTGAGCAAGTTTGCCAGGTCTTTACCGGGAAATGTCCGCCAAAGCAGAGCCTGGATGCTTACATGGGCTCAAGTGGCCAACCTATAAAGTGTTATCAAGCGATTCATTGCTACTGAGAAGCTGCTATGACAGAGGAAAAAGGGAGGGAGAAACCTTAAGCACTCTTCAGTTTGTTGCTCTTCGTGGCTAATTAACGAATGCGTAATGTCACCCTCATTTATTTGGAAAGTCTTTACGAAAATCTGGCGAAGTTTCGAACGTCCTTCTCATATTTATGCGAGTGGCTGGACTCACTGAGTCGTGCAGCCGACATATTTGTGGAGTAAAGAGATGACACATTGGTGAAACATTCATTGGCTAGGTCTGCCGGGTTTTATATCTTCGCTTCTTAGCAGCAGCATCATCATCACTCGCGTCACTGAGGCCTTGTTTATCATCTCAGCATCGAGCGCATTTTCTGTGGAAATAGAGCTTTCAATTACTTAGGTTTTCCTTCAGGCTTCACACTTCTGGGTACCATTGCATCGATCAACAATCTACTAACTTGCCCTACAATAGCACACCTCTTGTTCACAGTGTGCGCAATGTGGCCTCTTTTCGTCTTCTTTCTTGTTCATAATATAGCTATGTCGATTTTTTATTACCTTATGCTTAAATGCTCCGAGAGGAGCCATGAGATGTACAAATGATTAAACAGCCTAAGGCTGTGCAGGATGTCTAATGCAATATTTCTTCCCCACTTCCGACGTTTTGATCTGAAGCACCTGCCTTCATAACTACCATTGTGACTTGTCGTAAATTTTCCTGTCTCCAAATGGTGCCCGGGGAATCGCGTGCTTAGTTGTGTCGCAGCTGCGCCGTGTCCTTTCATCATTTTGACTTATGATCGGCTGGCCAGATTTCCACAGGCCGCGCCACATTGAGAGTAAGCACATATTGCGCCTATTCGTGTGCGAGTATGCTTGGTGTAGAAAATTTAACGTGTGGAGGTACTCGCCTTTATTTCAATCTACAGTGACCGCCCTATGCTCTGTTAACGCAGCTGGAGTTTAAAGCAGCGCCGTGTTTGTGATCGAGCATTGTGTGCGTAGCGTTGATCTTTTTCCGTTTTCTTTCTCGCGTCCAAGGTTTTACGGAGAAAACTGTCATGAGATCACGACAGCCGATTTTGGTGGTGTAGTTTCCGCAGCCGCTGTTAACTGCTGTCGAGCACAATGAGAAAAAAAAACGGTTATCTAAAGGGATTTGAATCCAAGCACTCTGCGTGGTAGGTGAGTATTCTACCACTGCGCCACGCCGGTGATTGGAACCTATATTCTCAAGAAGACCCTACACAAGCAAGGAAACGCGCGCCAACATTTTCAGTACAGCTTGGCAGAACAGTAAAATAACATCACACGTCACACGATGCGAATTGCGTAACTAGTGGGTGGTTTAAGTCACCCCACCCGTTACGAAGGGCTCAGCCATAATTCTGCATCTTCATAAGGCTCAGCATCAACAAGGTGCGCATAATGCTTTACAGGCGCAAAATGGGCACTTCGCTTCTCGGCAGGATGGTGAATGATGGAATAGTGGGCACTTTGCTACTTCGCATAATTGATTTATGGAGCAGTGGGTACTTTGCCGCTGTACTTGCAGTAGTCGCTTTAAAACAGTTTACATCGGGCTCTAGAAAGGTCGTTCGTGCAGCTTTCGCTGCAACATTGCCGCGTGTGCCGCGCACGTGTGTGTGTATATATATATATATATATATATATATATATATATATATATATATATATATATATATATATATATATATATATATATATATATATATATATATATATATATATACACACACGTGCGTACACCTTCCGCATTGTAGGCAGACATTCTAAGCTCTTGGCTACTGCTCGCCTCCCTCGCATCCCCTGACTGCCAGCCACGCTATCCGCAACGCTGCTCTTCGCTATCTATGACCCTTCGTGATCATTCCGCGGCGTAGCTGACCGCACGTGCACGGCCCGTCACAAGTTTCCAGGCCACTATCTCATGTATTCCTATGGCAGCGTGGCCTGGGAACTTTTGATAGACCCTGTACTTTACCAGCGCAACGACACCTGGGAGAATTCATAAGGGCAGTGATCAAGAGTCACACCCTGGACTGAACAGTCTCCGGCAGTGAAGCGTTCTACTAGAATGTTTTAGCGCCGGGATGCTTTAGCTATTGGGTACCCACGTTCTTGCGTTCTCTTGTGCTCTCGGCGCTTTTTCTTGTTCGTTATCCGCCCGCCCCCCAAAGAGCGCACGAGCTTGAGCAAGCAAGTCGCTTGGGGAATCCGCCACCGAAATGCTCTCATGAATTATAGTGTTTCAGTCTCTCCGGCATTCCGCTATATGCAAAATGCTTCGCGTATGCAGGAATACCGGGTGTGCACTGCCCATGCGCGTGTCTGAAAAGCATGGCCGAACAACCAAAATACCGCAAGGCCTGCGCGGAACGCGCAGCACAGTCACAGCGAAAGCTAGAAGAGCGGCCTTCCTAGAGCCTTTTTTAAACACTCTTGGGGAGCTACTACAAGCACACTTGCATGGTACCCACTACGCCATAAAGATTCATAATTTTTGTGTACTGGGGAAGCCTCCACTATGCCATTATTCGTCATTCTTTGGAAAACCGCGGTACCCGCTACACACTTGTAACGCCTTATGTGCACTTTGTTGGTGCTATGCCTGACGACGATGAAGAATTATGCCTGAGGCTTTTGTAATGGGTTCGAGCATTGAACGACCCACTCGTTACGCAATTCGCATTGTGTGACGCCTAGTTATTACTTTAATGTTCTAAAACACTTTACAACACATGTTAACGCGATTCCTTACCCAACATGAAGCCTGCATAGGGTCAGTTTGCAACAAAGTTTGAAGCAATGGAGTAGCTTAGTGGGCGCTAAAGAAAAAAAAACGGCGTAGCTTGGTGGAGAGTGCTGGGCTGCCGCGCAGAGTGTCCGGGTTCGATTCCCATTGTGTCATTTTTATTTATTTAGTTTTTTTTTATTTCTCGCGATAGTGGTTACGGACACCGGCGGCGGCGGACAACTGCGGCGCAAAAACGGCCCTTGTTGTGATCTCATAACAGCTTTCGCTGTAAAACGATTGCCGTTCACCTCGAATCTATCAAGTGGCCGTTGTGCGCTCTGCAGCTCGCTAGTTTCGAACTGATGCCTTTTTTTTAGACATTCCCAGGATTTGGAGACATTCGTACATGGCGCCATCTTTCGGCGGCAGCAACCGCGTCCTGCCATAACTGAATAGGAAATAGGCGAAAAAAATCATATCTTTTGAAATATGCTAGTTATCAAAAACGACTCCGGGATCTATACAGCAGATACCTACTAGAACACTGTGGCAAAATTTCAGTATCACACTACAAAACCTGTGGCTTCCCTAGACAATTGAACACCCCCATTGGAAATACATGGGACCCATTGTTAAATATTAAACACTCTGGGAAGCCACACGGTTTGTAGTGCGACACTGTAATTTTGACAGAATGTTTAATTAAGTCTCTGCTTTGTAGAACCGGGAGTCGTTTTTGATAACTAGCTTTTTTCATGAGATATGATTTTTTTCGCCTACTTCCCATTCAGTTACGGCAGGCCGCCGCTGTCACCGACAAGAGAGGGCGCTACGTGCAAATGTCCCCAAATCCTGGTCATGTTTATGTCCTTAAGCTCCGATAGCGAAGTATTCGTGTCGATTCGTTACCGTTTTCGAAAGCAATGCTCAAATAATCGGTGCTGTAAGCTGAGCAAGTGGCGATGGGCGCTTCCGGAATCGCGGAGGACATAGATTACGACTTTGTTAGTTGCTTTTTATCATCCACAGCTGGCGCCACTTGACGTGTCGGCAGCTATGGCACACCCTATCCGGTGTTACGCTACCCCTTTGCGGTCCCGTGATACCGGCAGACTAAAAAACACTAATAAGCGCAGAAGAGGAGAAATTCGGCCTTGTTGGTAAGCGCACGTGAAAGTTAGCGCACGTGTGGTGTCCTCGCTTCTCGTCCTTGTGTCATTTTGCGCTACATTTTTTTCCTGATGACTAATTAACACCTGCATGCGCCTCTCGTTGCGACGGATTGTTCCAATGTCAAGGTATAGCTTGTAATGTCCTCTTCCATTGTGCGGAGGACAGCGCACAGCTGTCACTCATTCCTGCAAACTCGCAAACACACGCTGTTCCACAAACCCGCTTCCCGCCGCGACCTGTGACAGAGAGCTCTAGTATAGCATAACTCAAAGCCCGTTCGCTGAGCGATAGCATACCAGGTCCGCAATGCGCAAGCACGGAACGCTGTGAAGAGCCTTGAGAGATAAGCACGAGCGCTAGGCCATTTTTGCATGTTACAATGTGGCGAGCTTCGCGCTGTTTGCGTTGACGACGTGGTTACCAAGTTTGACGCTGTCAGGCCTAACGAGAGATGATGCCATTGCAGTGTCTACAACATAGCGCAACAGCGTAGAGGTTTTGGCCATTCGTCGGCTATGGTGCGCACTATACATACACTTTAAAAAGTAAAGGAGGAAAAGGGGTATCGAGATTACTCCTTTAGAGGAGTAACTGACCTGCCACACCCATTGCTCCAAATCTGGGGTAAATGCGACGGGACGAATCGTTACTCCCCCACTCGCGGTTACTCCTCAAGGATCAACAGTTAAATTTTGCGCAAAAAAAAAAAAAAAAAAAAGAAATCAGCTCTTGGTTGACTTAACCAGCATTTTGAAGTTTAGCAGGCATTTTGATTAGATATACAATCGATATAAAAGTATGACATTCAGAAATAAATTTCAGATCTACAGCAAACACATGAGATTCCAACCCACGGCCACTGAGTCAGCATGCGTGTACACTAACCACTACACCACACCAAAGCCGTCATCGAGAATGTATTTCTTAGCAGAGTTGTAGCTAGTTTGAACCGTTAAGAAAAAAGCTCCCTGTGGCTCGATGCACAGTCATGGATATGTCTAATACGAATGTGTAAGGACTAATTTAAATGCATTCTTTTTTTTTCTTTTGTCGTCGCCAGCATGGTTAATATCGTCAGCAACTTCGACTTGCATGCTTAGATCGGCGCCCAAAGCATCTTTGCCAAGCGCATATTTACTGATCCGCGATCGTGCTCTTAATGCAGTTATCGTTTGAGGAAGGTGTTCCACTTTGTAACGTCTTCATCGCGTTTCACTTGATCACGGCGTTTTATGCCTATTCATGTTGCCGTCTTCCTCCAATCTCCACATAAGACCTAGTTAAAGAAACATGGAAAAAAAAAAGACTATTTTTTAAATCAGTAAATCGCCCTATCGTAATACCAAATGCGCCATTCTCGGGGCCAGAAGACACTCGGTAAATGAGAAAACACGCAAAGAAAGAAGAAAAAAACGCAGGTGGCGGCGCAGCCGCGATCGCGATTCTCGTAGCAATTCACCATGATGCTACAGAGTTTGACTTCGTCTGCCTGTACCTACATCATCGCGCACCAGTAAAACCGAAATAAATTGTGCTCTCGAAGGAGCCAGCAGATGCTTAACGTGATTTAGTGAACTCTCCTGAGCCAATTCGGTGAAATCCGTGACTTCACACTAACATATAGTTCTTGAAGTTTCGGCTCGAAATTCAGGAATCAAAGCTTTAACCTTCATTTTTCTTGAAATAATGAACGTACGATGGCGACCTACAAAACAATTCTCGAAGACTCAGTATATGTATACTCATAAGGTGTTGTACTTTAATGCTCCTTTCGAAGTTCTACCATGACCAACGCTGATCATTTATTAAAGTGTATAAAGTCCGCCGCGGTGCTGTAGCAGTTACGCTGCTCGGCTGCTGACCCGAAGGTCGTGGGTTTGATCAAAGTTGCGGTGGTCGCATTTCGATGGATGCGAAATTCTAGAGGCCACTGTACTGTACGATGTCAGTGCACGTTAAAGAGCACCAGATGGTCGAAATGTCCGTAGCTCTCCCCTATACGGCGGGCCTCATAATCATATCGTGGTTCTGGCTCGTAAAAGCCCGGATATTATTATGTTAAAGTGTATAAAACCTCACGCTCATTCGGCCAGGATTTTTATCTTGTTATCCGCCTTGTCTATTTTTCTTTTTCCTCCTCTCTCTTTAGTTCCCCTGCTCCCCTAAGCGCATAAGAGTCGCCAACCATACCCTTATGTGGTGGTGGTTTTCATCTGGTTATTATATCTGCATTATCTCTCTCTCTCTTTCTCTCTATTTCCCTCTCCCTCTCACTGAGTTTGTGCGCCTACTTATGCTGCGGCATTGCTCGTTTATCACGAGCTTCGTAGCAACGACGTTCAAATAATCCCCCTCCCACGCTCGAACCGCAAACGCAATCATTGCTAAATCAACGGCGAATGCTCCGGGCGTTCAGCTTCCCGCCTGTCGAAACGGTGCCACGTTCTAATTTATGTCGTCACAAAACCTTGAGGCACGTATATCGGAGCTTGCGCTTGACCAGGAATTTCCAGCCAGTTAAAGTGCATGCGAAATATACATGTTCCGTGGTTATAAGACAAATATTTCGTTAACGGAGTATTACAGCAGGGTCCTTAAATACTTTTCCAATAGAAAAAATAGGTGTGAGGACGCTGATTACAGTTTGAATATTATGTTCAATGTCCACAGCTACAAATATTATGATAGATGCTGCAGTTCGGTCTTTGTATGTGCGTGGGTTTCTGCAACGTGTGCCTAAGAGACCTCAGTGCATTCCACTCTAACAGGATGCGGTCACTATGCCTGGTAATTGAACCCCTGACCATGTGTTTAGCAGCTACTTTAAGGTATAGAAGACATAGATCAAAAGCTGTTCCACTGGTTATGACGCAGTTGCAGAAGCCACTGCCAGGGAAATTGTTTCTTCGTCTCCATAAATTGTATCTTAATTCTTTTTTTTTTACTTTCTTTTTGTCGGCTTTCCCTAAGACATGGCGATAAAAATGCCGCCAAACATAGCATTGACACGCTCTTAAAAATAGTATAATGACGCGAAGCTTCGACGAACGGTTTTGCATCTACGTGAAGAAAGGTTCTTATGATGCGGGGATGCTTCGTTGTGGTGACGTAAGCTTAACGTGTATAAAGTGCTTGCGTAGGAACCACACAACACTTCTTAAAGTATTAAAACACATAAATTTGTCATTTTTGTAAGGTTTATTTGCCTAAGAAGATGTACTGTATATATAGATTGCAGGTTTTATTCTTACTTCTCTCCAGCTTTTTGTTGCTGTACTAGGTCTTGTACTTCAAACATATTGCTATTAAAGATCACTACATAACCATCTAAAATTGTTCACACCGACCTACGTTGTATGCCAATGCCTTACTGCAAAATCTCACGAGGACTACAATGGCGGCCTTCTTGCGTAAAAAAACAAATACCAGGGTGACTTCGAAGGGGAAAAAAAACCGCAGAGTAGTCGAGTGTCTCGCAGCGGTGTGAAAAGTAGGAGTGTTCGTGTAATACCCGCTGCGTTGTTGCGACCGACGGCTAGGCACAATGAGTTCTGATTGAAGCTAAAGCACAGGTGCACGCTTTGTGCTGTCCGAATTCTTCGCAGTGTTGCCGCATATTGTCGCACAGTCCTGCGCTCTTTTCTTAGTATTTTGTTCGCGTCTTGTTTTGCCATTGTGCTTCTATTTTCCTCTTGTCGCAGGTGAAAGATGAACTGTATGTGTTTCGCGCCACGATGCCGCCTGTGCCTATAAATTTCATAACGTTCCACACGATTAAACCGTCAGAATTCGCACTGCGTATACGTAATAGGCCGCTCGCTTGCGTGCTTTTGGCATCTGCAGCGCGACTATGATTAAATTCCTGATTCTATGGTCTCCCTCTTAAACCCTTTATAGAGTTATGCGAGCCTCAGGCCTTTTATTTAGCCTTGCAAGGCATCTAGTCTACTATAATTTTGATAATTTTTTTTATTATTAGACGAATCTTTTATGAGTTACATATTTCGTGGCTGCGGTGGCTTATTTCGCGGTGAACCCGGCGCTGGCAATTGTACTGAAAGGCGGGTGTGCACTAATAATGTGGCCCCCTTAGGTTCCTTGAAAACAACTAAGTTTACACGTACATTGTGGTCGGCTTCCTCGTCCAACTCTCGATGCGGGATGCCACGAAACTAGTCAAGCATCAGATCATCGACGGCCGTTCCAGAAACAGGAATGATCTGCTCGGTCTGCTGTACCTCGAGAAGACTTGCGACAGCGTGTTCCACAACTTAATCGTCAAGACCATTTTGGACCTGAGTCTCGGTTCCAGATTCCACAGCTACGGGAAGCTATTTGCTAATGGACAGGAAGGTCAACCTTCGCATTGGAGACTTCCGCTCCGAAGAGGTGCCTCTCGGAGGACGGGGCTCTCTTGGTGATCAAAATCGATTCGGGAGTCCCGCAATAAGGCAGGCCTCGCGATCATAATCAATTAATCATGTCGTAGATTGGGCACGGGAAACACCACAATTTAGGCTTTTTTTTTTTTTGGAAGTGAAGTGCTTTATTTTTCTTCACACAAATATACATATACAATTATCTGGACCGATAGCCAGGGAAGGCTATTGTTTCCTTTCCAGTGTTAAAAATCAAACAGACAGGTCGGTTACAGAGTTTAACGGAACGGCATTCAATAAGCATATCATAATTAAAACAATTTGTTCTAATGCGGCAATTAAGATACCGCAATTAAGTTGTCTGCTAAGGATATGGCGCACCTTTTACTCGTTTATTTATTTATTTATTTATTTATCTATCTATTTATTTAGGTCAGACTGGTGGCACCTGAGTAGACTTACAGCCGTCAGCTCGCTTAATACGAACGCTCCCTAGCCTGGCCAAGACCGGCTTGTATTCACGCCAGCGCCGCGATGTGTATCTCGGTTCGTTAGCGGCACCTGGCGATAGCTGGAGCGCAGCAGGATTTGAGTGATCAACTTGTCTTTCGCTTGAGTCAGACCAGGGGGGAGAGTGCGCTCACTATCGACAGCTCCAGCTATCGACAGCCGCTGCAAACATATCGACCAACTCTTCGCGGCGCTGGCGTCCGTACCAGCCGGTCCAGGCTACTCTGCGGAGCGTTCGTATTAAGCGTGCTGACGGTTGTAAGATCATTTCTTACATGCTATCTGTATTTCTGCATCTCAGCTTCAAATTCACATGCACATATTCTTCATAAACGTTACTGTTAATCTATTGTCTTAATACCGCCTTGCTTTCGCGACAACACTTTCACAGAAGTTAACCCACTAACATAGTATAATTTCATTATACTCCCTTTTACCACGAAGGTCTTTTATGCCGGGGTCCACCAAGACTTCACCGACGTATTTCCGTCGCGGATATGACGTTGGTAAAACGTACATCAACGCAAAGAAAAATAAAACAAAAGGCTTAATTGACGTGAATCACCCGGGAAGTGAGTGCACGACCTCTCGGTCCGCGACGATACGTTGTGGGCGCTCTACCCACTGCGCCACCGAAGAACATGTACGAGGCTCCACAAATGCGCTTTATATCTCCCGCACATTCTCCCTCGCACGGTGCTCTCGGTTTGCTAGCCGGTGCCGCAGTCAGTGAGTGGTGAAGTGAAGTACTGCGTCATGAGATAACAACTAACGTGAGAACAACCGCCAGCAACTGTCGCCCTTTCGCGTGTATGCCTGGGTGAATGCTTGGGTGGCTTGCGTGTATATAGAGCATTCACCCAAGCCACCATGGCTACAAAATTATTCCGCTCATACATGACGCCGCAGCTTGCTCAATTTGGTAGAGCCCATTTAAAAAAAAAAACAACGCCGCAGCTTGCTCAATTTGGCAGAGCCCATTTAAAAAAAAACAACTATATACAATCGGTTTTAACAGCGAGGCTGTTTAAGAGAACCATCATCATCAGAAAACCATCATCATCATAAAGGAGTATCTGCCTGCACGGATTATCAGAAAACTATCATCACCATAAACCGGTATGTGCCACAGATATTGGATAAATCCCAATACTGACCACTGGTCCACTAAAAATGAAGAAGGTGACAGTTAGCCCAACAAATGGCTGCGAAGCGACGGCGGCGAGCTGAAGACCCCGAGTACGTACAACGAGAGAATACAAGGGAACGGGAAGGGCGACGGCGGCTGCGAGAAGACCCCTCAGCGATAGAAGGGCTACGCCAACGACGTCGTGCCTGTAAATCTATGAGAAGAGCAAACGTTTGGTTTCAGCTTGAGTTTCTGTCTCTGGAATTTGGACATCCGTGTCGTGTCTGTGACTGTCTGTGGTTTAACTCGAACCTCTCTGCGCTGAGAATCAACGTAGAAACAACCTAGCATCACCTACCTAAAGCCTAGAAACAATCTTGAAGCAACCTAGCAAAAAGCGAAAGCATAGAAACAACCTAGAATAAAAAATATTAGTCTTCAGAATCGTCCAGTTTCGCCGTTTGAAGCTTTGCTAGGCTCAGTGCAAGCTTCGCCTTTTTTTTTTTTTACCATCGCTGTCATGTTTTTGACCATCACACCTTATATTGAACCCCTTTATCGCCTGTCGGCGCAGCCAGCAAAGAGACTGCAGCTTTGTGACATGACAGCTGATGACATGCGACACGGACAGGTCGGACACTCTCGTGGTAGTTCGTTCCACAGTTCCCACAGTTTTTGGCGAAAGGTGGCTGCGAGAGGTGCTGAACATTTTGCTTTGTAAAGGCACTCGCTTCATTGGCTGCAGTGCAGTGCCCAACATTTCTTCGGTGTGCATTATAAAACGTCAGAACGCGGTCTTAGGTGTTTCAACGTCGCGGTATGGACCATTTCACTGATTCCTTTAGGTACCGCCATCTTGGGCTGATGAACGTTGCCGTTTTGAATCAAAACCAAATAAACGCTATTCCGGTAAACTTATACGCATTAAAATAGCTTTACGGGCATATTTGACGTTTTGTGTTCTTGTGAATTCTACGTCGCGACATACAAAACTGATAATCGTTCCGGTGCCGTAGCCAGGGGGTGGCACACTGGGCACGTGCCCCCCCCCCCCCCCCCCCCGAAATTTTTTTTCGGCATGGCATACAGAGCGTAAAATGACCATTTCAAGGAGGTGCCCCCCCCCCCCCCCCCCCGGAAAAAATTTCTGGCTACGCCCCTGAATCGTTCATCTGAAAGGCCAGAATGGCAGTTGCGCCCATATGCCTGAGATAACACCTCTACGGTCTTCAGTTCTTTGTGTGTTTTTTTTTTTTAGAAATTGCCGATTTTTTAACTGCGCTTTCAAATAGCTTCACGATTTTTTTTCTTTTCCTCTTTCCTTGCGCCACTAGCATTCGGCTCCAACTGCCGTAAAAACAGACCGAGTGTATACGTCGAAGCCGATGACTCAAACGCACGAGACTTCGAAGCGCGTAGACTTGCTACACCATCCAAGCGTATATACATGCATGCATTCAACGGCGGTACATTGTTATTCAAACCTTCTTTCGCGCTAATGTATTGTGAGGCACGTGGCTCATGATTTCAGAAGTGTCACCCTGCATATGTCACCCACGCAAGTGTCCTATTCGTGCAGCACGGTGGCCTGGACGCTTTGTTTAAAAAGAATAAAGGCACCGAGGATTGTATTTTGATACTTTATTCCCTGCCAATATGTCAAACGAGTACTGCAAGGTGAGAAGTATAACATGAAATTAGGGAAATGACGACGGTCCGTAATTTCATAACTTAACGAAAATAGTGCTGAAGCTATAGCGAACGCCGGCACCGGAATTTATGTGAAACGAGCGTTGGCTCTATCACGTTAAAATCAGGTTAGTTGCACAAAGCTTTCAGAAGAGGGCGGGGAAGGATCAATACATCGACTGAGAAGAGAAAGAACATGGCTTTAGCCCTCGAGTCGTCCTAGACGAATGCATAAGGCACACTGTGAGTTCCTTCGCAGATGGCAAACCAAACAAAGGAGTGCTGAAACGTGCTAGCGCAGTACAAATATAACAAAGAGTTTGACAATTCTGTAAAAAACAAAAAAAAACAAAAAAAAAAACGCCAGGCCTGCGCAGAACGCGCAGCACAGTCACAGCGAAAGCTGGGAGATGCCATTTCTAAAAGCCGTTGCAAACTATCTTGGGGCTACTAATACAAGTGCGCTTACAAGGTTTGGTTCGGTGGCTGATGACGACGAAGGATTATGGCTGAGCCCTTTGTAATGGGTTGGAAGCATTCAGCGACCCACTTTGTAATGCAATTCATATTGTGTGACGCCTGGTTACACAATTCGCATTCTGTGACGCCTGGTTGTTGTTTTACTCGTCTACCACGTTATATTGCGCATGTTAACGTGGTTATTTCCCGACATAATGCTTGTATAGGGTTTTTGGCGCAGGAGTTGCGAGCACAGGCATGACTCAGTGGTAGGACACTGGGCTGGCACGGAGCGGACCCTAGTTCGAACCCCGTTCCATCATGAACAATTTTTCATATTTCGTTTTTTTTTTCTTATTTCGTGCGATAGCGGTTACGGACACCGGCGGCGGCGGCGGACAACTACGGCACCCTTGTTGGGATCTCATAACAGCTTTCGCTGTAAGACGTGACGATCTGCCCAAGAAATGGCGATACATGCGGTCCGATTTCGCAACCAATCGGACGCAGCGGTGCGGCAGTCGGAATGGCGACGTTTCGTAGTGTCGGACCTCCGTGTCGGATGTCGGGCGTGCATCGAACAACGCAGATATCTTCGCCTCCGCAGTGTACTGTCGGACGGCCGCAGTCAATGACAGATCGGGAAACGTGTGACACCGTGTCGCTCGCGTAACGTCACAGGTCGCCCCATCTAAGTGGTGATATTTCATCACTCTGCAAAAACTACCAGCGGCCGCTTTTCGGAAATCTCAAAGCAGCTACGGTCTCTTCAATTCACCGATTGGACACTGCATGCCATTTGTGTCCCTTAATTAAGAATTTAGTAAATGTGTTGAATAATTACTGCCGTAATTGACGTCTCCAGTCATCCTAGTATGTCTGGCCCTACAGATAAATTAATTATGAAGGCAGTGAGAAAATATCACATTTCTCTCGCGTTTAAGCATTTTCGGACCCTTTTTTTTTAACAGCCTGCATAGTCTCAGGGAGCGGCACGGCATGACCTGTGCCCACCTTCTGTGTCCGCGTCGTCTTCTGCGCGATAGTATTTGATACGGTTATATCGATGGCTATAGAAGCCGCTATAACATCTATGAGCTGCACACTACTTGCGTAGTATGAAATTTTATTAATACGAAAGCATTAGATGCCTCATTAAACACGAAAATCGACCGTCGTTGTCGTTTACACGAGTGACGCAAGAAAATAATCATCCCGCGATGACGCCACTAAGTGACGTCATAGGTCGTAAAAATTTGTGACTTCATCGCACGACATTGTCGCTTGGTCGGCCGATCACGGAGGCCATGCAAAACCTGCAGGTGAGATGCAGAAAGTTTGCAATGCCTCCGAACCTGGAGGCAATGCAAGAAGTTGGAGGACGCTTGAGTTCCGCCTTCAAGAGCAGAACGTGATAGCGTTATCGGACCCTGTTCGCATCGCCTTCTCAATCACTAGCCTAGCTCCGCTTCTCGGTGGACACCTAAGCCGCAAGGGAAGGAACGTCTGCGAGCCTGTAAACTGGCCCTTTCAAACTATCCTAGAGTGCCTACTGCAAGTACAGTTACGAAGTGCCCACTACGACATAATTCTTCCTTTTGCGAGTTGGCGAGGTACCAACTACGCGTCCGTAAGGCAACGCGTGCACCTGCGCAGCTGCACACGTTGTTGATGCGGCTCTTGTTAATAACAATTAGTTATGTCTGTGTGCCTTGTGATGGATGGGCCTTTAGACTAATCACTCGTTGCGCAATTCGCATGTTTTCACGCCTGGGGTGATTCTATATACGCTTCTGCCACGCAATATTACATGTGTTAATGGCACTTATCGCACTACATAACATTCATGCAGTGTTCTTTTTCTTTTTTTTTTTCGAAGCGCTTTCGAGCACAGGCATAGCTCTGTGGTAGAAAACCTGCTTACCACGCAGAAGTCCTGGATTCGATTCCCACTCGAAACCGAGTATTTGTCGTTATTTTCTTTATTTGCGTCTATCGCGAATTTTCGCTCACGGACAACACTGATTTTTCCTTCACAACCAACGACGCTGACACCGCAATTTCTGCGAAACGAGCTTTTAACGCTATCTCGTTAAAATCAGGTTAGGTGCGGAAAACTTTCAGAAGAGGACGAGGAAGTGTCAATACATCGGCTGAGAAGAGAAAAAACATGGCTTTCACCTTCGAGTCGTCTTGGGAAAATGCATAAGGCACCCTTTCAGTTTCTGCGGAGAGAGAAAACCATTGGCCATAAAAATTACACCATCTCCCGCTGAAGGGAACCATGTGTAGATGTGAAGCAGCGGGCGCTAACGCTTACACTGGCGGTGGTGTTGACGCTGGCGCTCATCGCAGCGTTGCGCAGGAGAGAAAACTGGGGAGGCGCAAAGCACGCAGTGATGGAGCGGTGTTCCCTACTGGAACATGCCAATCGCTGCTAATGGGTAATGAGAGACAGAAGACTCCGACTGGACACAGGGACCCGCAGTCCGCTTTTAGTTAACGCGCACGCTGCGAATTTTTATTGTTCAACAACGCACAGGAGAAATCTCCCAATCTCCCACCGGCACCACCTTGCAGGTCAAAATCCAGTGCCGTATATACGGGGTGGCCAGTGAACGATTGTGCAGCGCGAGCAGTCGGTTTTTTCAACCAAGAAACTCGCCAGCAGACGCTGCCTGCGTCCGCGTCGCGAGGCGAGAGAGGGGGGGAGCGTAGGAGAGGAGAGAGGGGGGGGACGCGCATGCGCAGTGGGAGTGTGGAAGCCGCGGGCAGGGATGCCTGAGGAGAGAGGGGGGGAGCGTAGGAAAGAAGAGAGAGGGGGGGACGCGCATGCGCAGTGGGAGGGTGGACGGCGCGGGGAGGGATGCCTAGAGGGGGGAGAGGACGTTTTTTATTTTTGTTTTTTTTTTTGAAGGGGTTTGCGCAGGACAGTAAGGGTGGTCACGAGGCACACCACCACCACCACCACCGGATTAAGCTTCGCCATAAGATGCTTCACATCTAAAACGGGCGTTGGGCAGGCGGTTTTTGTAGATTGTCGTTTTATCCTGTGTATCTCGTAGATGGCCGGAACTTCGGTAGTGGTGTGCCTGGTGTGCCGCCCAAGGGCTGCGCCGCTGCTTGTAACGTACCGGTTTCCTTTGCACAATGTGTTCAAGACATCGCGATTGCATAGGAAAGCCCATATTGCTTCGCGCAGTGCTCAACGAACCACTCAATCTCACACAAGCACTCTGCGCGAAGCAAACAACAAATAACGTGAAAGTGATTGCGGAGCATAACTGTCTTAGCACTCCGGAAGTGCCGGTATTAGCTTTCTTTATAACATGAGTGGAAATAATACACGTGAATTGCGTACGTTCGCCCTCTAAATTTTGGAGTATTTTTCTATATATAACCATTGACACTTATGTTGCATCACTTGCGGTACAAGGTTACCGATAAAAAAAAATGTCGTAACGGCGGGTATTTCCTTAATGTGATCAGTCGTCCTGGCGTCATGGCAGAGCCACAGCGATGGTAATTTAATTCTGCCATAAACCTGATGCTCTCGTTGAAGAATAAATGTACTTGTGTCGCGATAACAAAAAGAATTCCTGCTGCAAGAACTGCGCATACGACAGGGTTACTACAGATATGTTCGTCGTAAGATGTCGCTCTCTTGTCGTCGTACGTCGTTCGTATTTTTAACCATGCCTTTATAGCCGTATTGAGAAAGTGTGCCATTGCGGATAAGAAGCAGGAGGCGCAAAGGGAAGAAGGGAGAAAATTAAACCAAAATAAGGCAGCTTCGCACTAGGGGTGCCAAGCCTGAAGGAAGTGTGGAGATGGGCAGCCTTCTTTGTTTCTCTTCGGTTTTTCTTTTTCTTTCCTCCTCTCTTTCTTTTTTTTTCTTGCCTTTCCATTTTTTTTTTTCGTCGCTTTTTCTCTCTTTATTTCTATTTATTTCTTCCTCCCTCTTTATCTATTTCTTTCTCTTTCTTGCTTTTTCTATGTTTCTTCCTATTTTTTCCCTTTTTCTCTCTTTCTGTCTCGATGCTTCCTCTTGTTTTCTATTTTTACACGTGGTTTATCGTGCGTTGCGCCAAGCGCAGTAGTTGTTCTTTTGCTGATGATCACCAAGGCGATCGAAGAACAAGACGAAGAAGACCTTCTTGGCGCGAGCGCGCGCTCAGTATGGTACACATGGAGCGTTACGTCAAGCGACGACGACAGCATACGACAGACCCGCCCCCTGAAGTGCTCCGCAATTAAAAGTATTCTGTTGGCAAACTATTACGCTTGAAAAAGGATATTCAAAAATTATCTAAACGAGTCCCACCCTTGAAAGCTGTACGAACTGCGGTGCAGGGATTCGCCTGTGTTTTATCAGCCGTTTTATGTCCTTTTCTTGCGTTTATCGGCTTTTTCTTTTGCTCTTATATTTTCGTGTGATTATCTAACCTGTTTTCCGACTATCTATTTTTTTTGTTCTATCGCCTCCATCCTACGATTCTGCTACTCTTTTGCTCCGAGCACGGTGCGTCTAACGCGGTGGGGGGGAAGGGGGCGGCCACTTTATTGAGATGGAGTTCACTGAATTTCGCTAATGTTGGCAAACAGCCGAGTACGAGTACAATCGTACCATTGTTCCGGCTGCTCATCCGGAAAATGACCTCAAACACCTTTGCTTTGTGCTCAGCCTTTTTCTTTTCTACGTGAACGAAGTTCTATGCAGCTGCATTCGCGATTCTACAGCGTTGACCGCAAAAAAAGTCGTATGTAAATTTCGTTGAAATATGACTCAAAACAAAACCGACAATGTCGCCAGAGAGCCAATCTCATTGCGAGAGCGAAACGCTCGAAAAAATAAGCCACTTTGTTTGATGTTTGGTCGTATCGAAATACCAGCAATTCATTCCTGCCAAAAACATTCTTATCAAACAAAATTACAAACACAATATGTTATTTTCTATATCCCAAACGTCAATCCCTCAGGATGTGTGCACGTGAGCCAACAGTTTTGAGATCTAGATCTCCAACACCTTCCCGCTCGCGGGCAGGTACAATAATTGGTTATTTACGTGCGAAAACCACGATATCAGGCACGCTGTATGGCGGACGGCTCCGAAAATTTCGACCACCTAGTGTTCTTTAACGGACCCTGACATCACACATTACACGGGCGTCTAGCATTTCGCTTCCATCGAAATCCGGGATCGAACCCGCGATCTTCGGGTCTGCAGCCCAGCACGGTAACCGCTGCACCAGTGCGGCGGACCTCGCGGGCTGTTGTGAAATGCGCAACCGCTGTTGCAATGCCTGCGTGCATTGCATGAGGAGAGAGGGGACGCATGCAAGGGCACGAGAACAGCGCGCTCGAAAACAAACACTTGGAACGAATACCTTAACGTCGCTTCACTTCATTGTTCGAAGCTTTAGTATACCAGCTGGCATTGAATATGCAGATGTACGTATATAGCGCTTGCAGTGTTTACATTACATTTTTTATGCCCCTCTAATCAGTCATTCCGCACGTGCCGAGGTTTCTTTGACTCAGCACTAAGGTAGTCGGGCGCTTTCTGGTTAGAGCTTCAACAGTGTCTGTGTCTATGTCTCAGACTCCAGGTCGCTTCCATGTGGGTCTGCAGAAAACTCAGTAAATTATCTGGGAGTTGCAGCATGTTGCCCTATGCTCTGACATACACCGCATACACTTAATTAGCAGATAATTTGTATCTCTGCTACGGTCGTTATCTAAGTACTATATTCTTAAACAGTCGCAGTAAAGAAAAGCACGAAGAAGTAAGGGGCCAAGTTCACAAAATGGCCTACCTCCGTTGAACACGTAGTAGAGCAACAGCATAGCTTGAGGGGCGGCCTTCCCCCAAAACCCGTTGTAAACTCGGATGCCTGTTTCATGTACAGAGTTGCAAAAACTGCAAGGCAGCTTTCCTGCACAACAAAAACTCACGCACATTGTCGGCGCCTTCCGTCCTCGTTACAATTGTTACGTGCGGTGTAGTGTTGCCCGTCTTTGGCCATGCCTGGGCTAGAACGGCATCTTCCCAACCCTCACTGTGCATTCACGCACACTGATTGTGCTTCTCGTCTTCGCTGCATTGCACGTAATCATTCTGGCATGGAAGGGAAGCAGGGCTATTAAGCATTAAGTTTTGTTGAGAAGGTAAGCTGTCTTGCAATATTTTGCAATACGTCTGTTGTGAAGTGCACGCTACAACATAAATTATCGTCATATTTCGAAGTTTCAAGGCAACTACTGCACGTTTGCAAGACAATCCATACTTTCACTGTGTAATTTGCTGATAAATGAACAGTTAATATCATGGGTCCCCTCAGGGTTGCCGTTGAGTAGACTTGAAAAGGAGCCAGAATTCAAGCTAAAAGTAGCCAAAGTAGCCATGCCATTTAATTTTATCGCCAAATTTGTAGCCAAGTACAGAAAAGCCGTATTATCACTAGAGTTTTACTACTGTACAATATATGAGTTTGAATATGCAAGAACATAGAAATAAAATCATAATTTTGCCCTCTTGCCTGGCAGTAAGCCACATGTTAGTTGCTAAAAAATGATTTATTTATTTATTTATTTATTTATTTATTTATTTATTTATTTATTTATTTATTTATTTATTTATTTATTTATTTATTAATGTGCCACAAGGCCAAGAGCCTTGCAGGGTGGATAAAACACAAATTAGTAACAGTACAGTGAATAGAAAAAATGATCAGACTTCCAAGAGAGTACAATGTGCAATGATGGTTACTGCCTCACGAAAACGATAACTATCGCCACTTGATCGGTAACGAACGTGATTTCACTCATTTGCTGTGCACGGTAGAAAAACTTCATGTTTTACAAAATGGAATGCCTACCTCATAGCGATAACTAAAGTGGTGAGAGATATAGTGCGGTGGTAAAATAATGTGCCTTGAAGGACGCTACGGTGGTGTATTCTATGAACTAAGTTCAAGTGGCAAAACTTTCGATGCGCTGCTAGGGACGGAGGGGAAAGGCTGGATTTCGTGACTGTTATGCTAGCACTGCGGTTGGAATTAGAATATTACACTCTTCCTGTTTATATTACATGATATACTAACATATATAAATATTCATAACAAGTGGCGGGTTCTAATGCAACTCTGTTCAGAAGCTATTAGGCGGACTGTTAGTGTTTCGGACGACACCAATAACCTTGCATTTTTTTTTTACATTTAGTTCTATAAACCATATTTTGCACCAGCTGGTGGTGCAGCAACTATATCAGATTGGTTAGTGCGCCTGCATAGTTAAGCAGGAACTTTAGAACATTTCAGCCAACAAGTCGGTGGCAGTTTTTCGTTGAAGCCGTGCACTGAAATTGATTATTAGATTTACCATAATAAAAGACCAGCTTAATTTTGGTGTGGATCTTTGCTTTTTCTCAAGATCGCACGGGAACACGAGCTGTGCTATCAGTATTAGAAATGTTGTCAGAATAAATAGCAGGCAGCGTGAGCAGCGTGCTAGTCAGCGTTTGCCAACATGCGCACAACTTCGTCACTCGATCTTTGCAGGCGCGCCGTGCGTTGTGTGGGGGTGCCTCAATGCTCAACAGCCTTCTGCTGGGGCGAGGACATGCGCGCACATCGGCTGACGCGACAGAAAAGGTTGAAAACAGAGGGTGGTCGATCTTTAGGCTTGCTTGTTATTTTACCTGCAAATGATAAGCATGTTGGCTACTAAATGCGCCAGCACAGAAGTTGAATGTAGCCAAGAAGTAGCCATGGCGCCAACCTGAAATTTTCGTAGCCAGACAGGGTCCCAAAGTAGCCAATTTGGCGCAAAGTAGCCACCAACGGCAACCCTGGGTCCCCTCCCCCTCCCATAAATATATTGCAAAACCGAAAACACGCAATGTCTTTCTTTCTCTGATCGAACACATACGTGGTTTTGAGTGTATCAAATTAACACTGCAACGCACGTGTCAGTTGATGAACTTGTGTAGCTTACATGATATCACCCTCACAAAAATTGACTGCCGTTCGTAACAACAAAAGCACACACAAAGTTGTTGGTGTATCTGAAAGAACACACGAATGCATTGGCTCGTTCCGGCACATCGATAAACTTTGATAAACTCTGGTTGTGCCTCAACGACTCGCACGTCTTAATGGATGAAAACATTCGCCTCCGTCGAGTACATTTCTTGATGTCAACTCCCTCTTGCGGCTTGTGATGTCAGCTTTCATTATTGGCAATTTTAATGAGAGATTCTGAGTATACTTGCAAGACAACATTTTCCTTATTTTTTATTCATTAAGGTTATTAGAATGCAAGACCGGGAGAATCAACCGCACCATCGTACGATTGATGGTGGGCACCTGCATACACCCCTGAATACAAAGCAAAACATCCAAGACACTTTTTCGAAAAATATCCGGTGTACAAGAGTCAATCAGCACCCTACTGCGCCCACAAACGCACCCTTTTGAACCCAGACACTCCTCAGGACCCCTCGCGAACCACGAAGGCAGATAAAACGCGCTAAAATGTTTTATCTGTCACCGGAAACGGAAACCAGAAGGCACGCACTTTAATTACAGGGGAAATTTTATTGGATCAACAGCTTAATTTGAATATATGACTCCTTAAATTAGAGGGAGCCAGAGATTAATGTTATGCGAATGGCAGGGAGGTTAACCGCAAGATAAATATTTAGTTTGCTACACGGCACTGGCGACGCGGTAAGAATAAGTACAAATATAAAAGATAAAGGAATGAGAGAGAAATGTTACAACAACAAAAAGAAACGCACTCAAACGCGAGACTGTCGTACTCGTTCACCGAGACCGGCTCGTCACGGAACCTTCATCAGCGCCTTTCTTGCATTCTGGGTAGAAGTTCTAAAGTTCCTGCATTCCATATCGATTCCTCGGAATGCCACTCGTCATCGAGGCGTGCTAACGTTGCTGAGGGAGACTAATTCGTGTGCGAGGACAATGCAGATGTGCGCAATGGTTTCCTCGCAGCCGCAGTGATTCAGAGTTGTACGTAACGCGTTACAAGTAATCGATTACTTATAATCAATTACGTTTTCTTGTAATTTTGTAATATATTTGGTTGCTTTTTAGGAACTATTGCGTACTGGGTAATTCAATTTATTATCTTGTTAATTGATTATCGATAATCAATTACCTTTGTTTTCCAAAAGTTAAGTTAACCAGTCTTCTGCGGCAGTCCTCGTCTCCAAACATATGCGACCGCTCTACCCCTCGTCTTATAGTGACTTTAAGCGCGACAGCGTTAAAAAGCTGGTTTCGCAGAAATTTCGGTGTCGGTGGCGGCGTCTTTGGTTGTGAGTGAAAAAGCAGCGTTGGCTGTGAGCGAAAAGTCGTTCGTTTCCTCACGGCACGGTTGAGGCACGCACCGAGAACCGAAGCGAGGCTGGCAGTTCAGAAGGCGATGCGCACGGGGCCCCGATTACGCTATCGCGTTCTTCTCTTGATCGCGAAGCTCAAGTGTCCTACTAAAGTTTTTGTACTAAAATGTAACACGTGGAAAGGACTTTGGAGTCCTCGCAGCTGCGCTGCCTCCTTTTTGAAGTACGTAGGACAAGATAACTATGTAATTACCTAAAGTTTCGTTTTATGAGACGCTTTATACGGAAAATACGAATGAGGGCGGAAGGAAGAAGGCGTTGACCGAAGCCCACGCAGTTCTTTGTTTCGGTGTCACCGTCTTGCACCCTTTTCTGTGGCGACCCAACCCGCCACGGTGGTCTAGTGGTTACGATGCTCGACTGCTGAGCCGAAAGGTCGCGGGATCGAATCCCGGCCGCGGCGGAGGCATTTTCAGTGGAGGCGAAAATGCTTGAGGCCCGCGTGTATACTCAGATTTAGGTGCACGTTAAAGAACCCCCGGTGGTTGAAATTTCCAGAGCCTTCGACTATGGCGTCCCGCATAATCATGTCGTAGTTTTGGGACGTTCGAACCCCAACATTTATATTATTCTAATTGTGGAGACCCAGCCAAAGAATGTTCATGCAGTAATACAATTTCGCCTTTGATAGAAAATAGGGAACGCCATGACGCGTGCGAGGCGCTTCCTGTTTTATGTCTCGCGTGTGTGCCGACTCTTTTCTAAAGTGTCACCGCAGAATAATCCAGGGAGATGTATCGCAGTACGCTCATCGCGGTATGACGCATGATGCTATGTTTCACAATAACCAGTAAACGACAACCTGCTTATCTCTCGGTTAACCGCGCCGACTAAGTCTGATAGAAAAAAAAAAGTAATGGTGGAGCTCTGAGATGAGACAATCAATATGCGACATATCATTAAAGTAGCGGAGACCACCCAGTTTTAATTGTCACTCCGCAAGAAGAACAAAAAAGGGGAAAAACCAACGTTTTGTTCGTGATACTTGTGCAAGATGACAGAGTTTGCAGATTTTGGCAGAAGCGTTAATATGCCACGGGAATTGCGTCAGAGGATGACGTTGAAGTCAGCTAATGAAACTGCTGGAAATTTCAAACTTATTCATGACACACAGCTTCGTCTCTGAGACATACACCGACTACAGATTGATTCCTTCGTGACAGATTAATTCCGTCGTCATCAGCGGGCCCTTCACGTACATTCACAGGACGAGCAGCTCCCGGATGCGTGAGTTCCACTAATGAAGCTGTCTAGTTTAGCTTTGCGTCACCGAAACAGCGGCGAAGCTGTTCTCCCTGTTTGTCAATGCCTTGAATTACGTTAGACGTGGAAATAAATCAAACGCGTATAGTATATTTCCGCAAAACTGACCTTCGCTATGGAGAGATGAGAAGATTCGGCGTGCAATGCAACCTCAAGTCGCGTCGACAGCTGCATCAAGCAAGTTTCCATCAGTCTCAAACAGACGAGGGAGTATATTTACGACAGGCTGTGCTTCGTATCTGGAGTCGTGTCGCATCACGCGTCTGTTTCTTAAAGGGTTGGTGCCACCGAATTTGTGGCTTGCGCGTTCTTCGCTGCAAGCGTTTCTTATAGCTCTAGAAAGCATGATACACGCACCAAGATTCAAGTATCTCGCTGAATAATTTAATGTCGCCTTATTTATGCGGACAACTTTCGGTTTCGGTTGCTGGGCGCCAAGTTGGGCAGTGACGTAGAAGTGTAGGAGACTTGGTCTCGTGACCACACAAGGCTCGCACGAAGATGCGCAGCACTTAGCCAGGAAGCGATCGAAACTCGGCGAGTGATGTAGCAACCGATGCTTTGCCGGTGCGTACGTTTCGGAGGGGGCGGAGGTCCAGATGTCACTCACGTCTTACAGGTCTGGTGTGACGTCACTAGAACTTTCGTTGTCCTTCCTCTACATCACTTTTGATGCGCTAGCGATGGGCATCGATCGGCAGAATGAGCATTTAGGTACACTTTGGGAAGTGAATTAAAATACATTATAAACGTTTGCTGTGTCTCACTCTTCGTGTGGAGTGTCCTTGCATACAGAGGAAACCCACAACAGGCATGTTATAGCCTCAAAATTTGATGGCACCACCCCTTTAAAGGGCCCCAAACCACTCCGGGTTCAAGGACGAGAGAGTGGTTTCTCTCTCGCCTTCACTACCCCTTCTACAGGCGCTATCTCCTCCTGGTCGCTTATTTCTTCATAAAACACTTGAACAATGCCAACAATAAGCGTTGAGTCGATTAGGATTTCGTGCTTTCTGGTTACACACTCTTGTCTCCGCTTGCGCAGTCGAAAACACACGAAACGCAGCGAAATCAGTTTGCTGCGCACAATAATCATCGTTGCAGAACGGGCGCGCAACTGCATGGCAAAGCAGGGTAGGAGACGATTCACAACTGATATATCTTCTAAATGAACCAATCGAGAGCTTATTTCCTCATGGCGCAACGTGGACAGACTGCTGACTTTGTGTATTGGGCCGAAAATACGGAAAACGACAGGCGCTCGTTTCTTTCTTTTTCTTTTTTTTTTTTCGAGGTTGTTTAGGGACCCTTTAGTAGAGTGCAGCCCAAAATTTTGAAGGCAAAATAAGTTGTGACGATGATTTATGTTGACATGCGCACAAATCTTCTACAAAAGTCCAGCGGCAAATGAAGCTTGCGCAATGTTTAAAAGTAAAATTTGGGCAACGCGCAACACTGAACGCGAGGCACAGCACCTCGCGAATCAGCTTGGTTGAATGCAAACACACAACCACCACCTACGTCGCCAGTCTCTTGAGTCCCCGGACTTGTGACATAGTCTTCGTCGCTGCTGCCCAAGGATGACGGCGCGCCGCTCGCGTACATCACAATTTTACGTGGTCACGTGGCCACGTTGAACTGTTCGTTGTTTCTCAATCATTCGCAGCCATTCCCGCCACCTTTCAGTGTCAACATGACGGTTTTCGCATCACCTTGATCAGGCGCAGTGCAGCTCAAAACAAGCATTGCATAACTTTCACGTCGTGAACAACCCCTGGAAGTGAAATTCTTTCGGCTTGACAATTTAGCTGCCTTCACCACTTGCCCATCGTCGCTGGTCATTTGTACAGCGCTTCCATTTCGCTCAATATAACGGCTGAGCCGCAATGCTGGACTATATAGCTTGTGAAGTCATAGGAGTATATATGTAATGTTTATTAAATTGATATAAAACAAATTGCTATAAAAATTAAATTGCTATAAAACACTGCAACTAAAATTAACGTTAAACAAGCACCACCACCGCAACTGAGGTTAAGCAACCGTTGGTGTAATACATTTATTCACGATCTCCACTGCATGGTTGCTGGCTAAGGGTCGTTACAGCATGTTCATCAGCGTTTGGGCGCTGCATTAAAATCGTCAACTGTAACAAACGGTCAGTATTTCTCTCATTTAATCCACGCAAAGTGTCTTACAAGGTTTTCGATGTCTATTTTCACTGTTATGGGCTGATATTTATTTATTTATTTATTTTTACATACTGCAGCCCGATTACAGGGCTGCGAATCACATGTGGTGCTCTATGACACTGTACACTGTGACACTATACACTGTGAATCACTGTGAATACACTGTGAATACACTATGAATACACTGTGAATCACTGCGAATCACTGCGAATACACTGTGTGACACTGTACACTGAGACACTATACACTGTGAATCACATGTGGTGCCCTATGGTGGGCGGTTATACGCCACACGTGGTTGTAGGAAAGGATTTCATGACGTACTCGACAGGCATAGGCATGCCATGTTATTCATGTCATGCATTACCTGTCAGTCACGTTCGCCATACACTCATACCCATAGGTCGGCAAAAAATGTGGAGCTCGCTCAGACTCACTCATTAAATATATTTTGTCTTCAGGGTTCACTCGGACTAACTCGTTTTTTTTTTTCTTTTTTTTTTTTTTTTCATACAGACGCGCTCGGACTCCAACTCACCGCCATATTACTTGCTCGGACTCGCTCATATCAGACTCATGGCTCGATCCGTGTCCAAGTGAGTCTACTCATGAGTCCGTTAGCGTATGAGTCCGTTAGCTACTCATTAGTCCATTAGCGTACACCACGGTGTGAATGCTCTTTAACAGCAATATATCGAAGGGTGAACTTGTCGGCTAGTCGGTTGAACCTATCCTAGGGGAAACAGCGCGAAAGACAAGGACAACAAAGGCACACATACAACACCACGTAGCGTTGTACGGGCGCATTAACTGGCCTTGTCTTTAGCGCTGTTACCCCTGCGCATAGGTCGGCAAACTCACTCATGAGTCGACTCACTCACACTCACTCAGACTCAGATTGGGCTGTGAGCCTGAGTCTGAGTGAGTCCGGGTGAGTAATATTTTGGTGAGTTTGAGTCCGAGTGAGTCCGGTTGAGGAAAATTTTCGTGAATCGGAGTCCGAGTGAGTCCGGTTGAGGTAAATATTGGTGAGTCTGAGTTCGAGTGAGCCCTAAGCGCGAAACATATTTCGTGAGTGAGTCTGAGTGAGCTCCACCATTAATTGCCGACCTATGGTCCTATCTGCTCAGCTTCAGCTTTAATATCAGCGTTATATCCGCTTAATTTTGTACTCAAATCTTTTTCACAGATATTTCAACAATGCGCTACCTGATATTTTTTGATCCGAGGCGTGAGTTAGGAGAGGGGGCGCCATGACCTGCACCCGCAAACTTTTTCAGGGGAAGTTCTTGATAAAGATATTTCGTGTGAAACGAGTATTTCATATAATTGACCTTACAGGATTGAAACCACTGATAACTCGTATTTGAAGGTACAAGATATAAAGGCGTATTGTAGAGCACAAAATTACGTGAAGTATTTGCGGTAAAGAGCATTGACACCAAGATTGAAAAATCTAATTTTACGCTAACGGACTCATGAGTCGACTCACTCAGGCTCACTCAGACTCAGGTGAAGCCGTGAGTCTGAGTCTGAGTGAGTCTGGCTGAGTAATATCTCCGTGAGTTTGAGTCCGAGTGAGTCCGGTCGAGTAAAAGTACCGTGAGTCTGAGTCCGAGTGAGCTCGGTTGAGGAAAATTTTGGTGAGTTTGAGTCCGAGTGAGTCCTTAGAGCAAAATATATTTCTTGAGTGAGTCTGAGTGAGTTCGAATTTTTTTTGCCGACCTATGCCCCTGCGATTACCAATATCTCGCATAATCGGTGCTCTACTTGGCACCTTTTGATCTCGTACCTTTAAATAGTGGTTGCAGTCCAGTAAGGACATTTTTATTGTGGGGGGGGAGGGGGAGAGGGAGAGGTCAAGGCTTCGCTCTCACAACACGTGCGCTGATTTGTCCGTCATGGAATGCAAGAACTATGATGGGCGAGTCTGTTGCATGACTAAAAATAGCGTAACATGACGTGACAACAAGTCACGTGACTAGAAATCACGTAGCATCACGTAACAATTAGTCACGTGACGGAAATCGCGTAACATCTCGCAACAAGCAATTTAACAACCAGTCACATGATTAAAATCATGTAACACGAATAACAACCAATCACGTGACATGTTTCCACAAAAGACACGTGTAAGCTAGTGACGTAACTAAAATCACACCACGTAACACCTAGTCGTGTGGTATGATTAGGGCACCTTCGTACTGGTGGTGCCAAGCCTGAAGTAACAGCTGAGCTGGGCGGCCTTCCTTGGCATACCATCTAACCTAGCCTAGAGATAGCCAAGCTATAGCCACATGAGCATACAGAGGGGAAGTTAAGCCTAGGAAATCCAAGCCTAGCCTCTCTCTTTTTCTAACTCTTTCTTTCTCTCTGTTTCCCCTTATTTTCTTCTTTCTTTTTCTATCTTTTTCTAGTTCCCTCGTCCATAGCAACGCAATCATATAGTTTCCGTAAATGCTTGTACTGCTAACGTTCCCAGATGGACACGTGGTTACGACGCTCGCCTTCGGGCCGTGTGTGGTGGTGGTTGTGGTTCGAAGAAGGAAAAAGGCGCCTAATTTCTGCAGCCCGGTCGGGAGCACGGCGCAGCGTGCACGGCGCAGCATTTGTACATGTGTTCAAATCCCGCCTCACCATGAAGTTCCATTTTTTTTTATTTCTCCTCCTCGTCACTTCTCTTCTCCTCTCCTTCTCCTCTCCACTTCGCCGGACAGAATTTTCGCTCAACGCCCGCATCCCTCCTCCTTCCCTGCTCCTTGCCTCGGAGCTCCTCGATTTACTAGGCTTTACTCTCTCCCACCCCATGCTCCAACCTCCTTCCCCCACCACTCTCCCTCCCTCTCCTTCGTTCCACTCTCTCCTTCCGCTGTCCGGTCTTTCCCTCGCACCGGCTGTGCTCGGTAGTAGGGCCTGCCCACTTTCTGTGCCGCATACCCAGCCTAGTTTACTGCAAGACCAGCCTCACCCCGAGCTTAAACAGCTCAGTTGTTAAAGCTATAAAAGTAGTGCCAGATACTACGCACGAGGACACGGCTGCATTTGAGCGTCGCGATGCACTGTGGCAGCGGTTCTGCGTATGCTTAGCTTGGCGGCATCTACGACATCTCGTGCGGTACTGGTGTTCCGTATTGCTCACCCGTATTGCGCACCGTTGCGGCGATTAGGAAACAATAGTACAGAAGAGGGCGTTAGTCTAAGGTACCGTATTTTTTTAACGACCGCACGTTTAAAAATCCACTTTTACATTCCGCGGGTGTCAGAAACATATATAAGAAACAAAAAAAAAGTTCCACAGTTCAGATTGTCCGGCCTTTTTCGCAGGAAAGTAACGAACATAAAGCAAGTAACATCCATCGCCATTTTTCTTTCAATGCGCGTGCAATAAAACCGAGAGCGCTGCGTAAAAAGCGAGTAACGTTGCGATGTAAAGAACGGGCGCTGTCCACAGCCATCGCACGATTTTCACAATTACAGGCTGGCACTAAAGTAGCCTTTGTTTATTACTTCGAGGTCTTTCCATAAAATTTAGAAACCTGACGTGTGACGCGCGTTATTTTCCAATGACGCATGTACTGGGAACTCCCCATATGACTGGCCTGTCACACGCATGCTTGTTCGCTTCCTACTTGGTTCGCGGTATGCAACGCCCGCTGCCTCTCCGTTAGTGACGGGTCGTACGTAAGTCCGTTATATTCCGCTGGCATGAGTCAGCCAGTTCACGATGACATGCCCGAGGCGAAAAATGAGTGAGCCACAGGTCTGTCTCGCAGAGACCCCATTCGTCACTCATCAAAAAATTTTTTCTTCGATACCCAGCAAGCACGGTTCACATCCCCCAGACATTGAAAAGCGTAATCGTGCGCGCAGTGCGTGTGGTAAGTTAATGTACTGCAAGCTTTGCCACGAGGGCGAAGCAATGAATGCGATAGCAACAAACTGGAATGCTATACAAAGTAAGGCTAGCAGCTAACTCCTTTAAGATCAGCTCTCACGCAAGTAAACAAAACACTCGCGTAAAACGAACACGGTTCCAGGGAGCAATGCGGTTTTCGTGTTCTCTGTCGTCTCAGCATGCAGTCAGCGGTGAGAGAACAAGCGCAAGGGTAGGAGTCGTCTGCTGATGTCTGTCGAGATAGTGCGCGTGTGACAGAGACCTTTTGATCAAAATTCGCAATTGCTGCCCGGGCAACGCGGCCGCCCCCCTCCACCGGCTCCCCTTCATGCTCCTTCGTCGGACGAAAGACGGGCAGGGGCGCTTCCTTTCTGCATGAGGAGCCGTTGATGGCATGTGTCTCGCACGTGGGGCGATGTTATCGCACGTGCCCTTCGTGCAACGGAGATGGCGGGCTCGTCACCTCCGCTTCAGCTGCGTTCGCCAGCATTCCTTTATACAGCAGTTTCCGTCAGCAGTTTTCGCGTACATCTCCTTGCTTACAAATGAGCAAATTTTCTGCTTGATATCTCAAGGTCATTTCCCACGAATCTTTGCTTCGGTTCCGAAATTTCATTTGCGCACTCCTTTACTGAATTCCGACTGAATATGTTACTAAGTTCCTACCCGCGTCCGCAATGATCAATATCAGACTCGTCCATGCTACATTAACGCGACAGCGTTAAAGAGCTCGTTTCGCAGAAATTCCGGCGTCGGCACCGGCGTCGTTGGTTGTGAGCGAAAAATCATCATCTTGTCCGTGACCGAAAAATCATCATCTTGTCCGTGACCGAAAAATCGAGAAAGATGCAAATAAAATAAATAATAAAAATTTTCGGGTCCGAGTGAGGATCGAACCCGGGTCGTCTGCGTGGCAAGCAGGTGTCCTACCACACAGACATGCCTCTGTTTTTTTTTTTCTCTTTAATGCATGGAATCATTACTTGCAATTGTTGCTAACTGCGCACATCATAATTTGCCACATAATTGTTTTAACATGCACTGCTTGGATATACTGTGAAAATAACTTCCTCTGCTTGGAAATGCAGTGAAAATAACTTCCATGATTTCGCAAAAGCAAGCGTCCTTTATATAGGCGTCGCAATATAACATGTAATATCCCAGGAATATTGCGTGGTACAAGCGTAAGTTGCCATCGGGCGTCAGAATATGTGACTATCATAATGATTCCATAGTTTAAAGCCAGCCACCCATTACAAACGGCACACACCTTACTGCGCGTATTCCCTTAACACCACGTAGTGGGTGCATAGCAAGTTCGAAAACATTCCCACATTTGCCGCGCATAATTTCTCCTGGTTTAAACCATACTACCCATTACATAGTATTGTCATGTGGTCGTGACGTCGACGAAGGCAGAAGTCGGTATAGGTCCAAAATGAAACTGTTTATTAGGCCGAACTTGTGGCCGGTAAACAGAAAGTCAGATTACAGCAATACATACTGCACTGATAGCGGCGAACAGAGCGTCGGCCTGTCGATCAACTGATCATCGTTGGAACGCGCCGGCTTTTACAAATCACACGTCGAACATTCTAGCCTTATCACTGGTCGTCGCGCAAGCTCTGGAATAATCTTGAGTGTTCGGGTGCTGTGCGAAATGTTAACAGAACGATCTACAACGAACGTGAAGCTTCTCGAACACTCAGGCGCGAGTGAGTGAGTAGGAACTTTATTGAGGTCCTGAGGAGAAAGAAAGTGGTGCCGAAGGCACCGCCAATCAATCCGGCGGCTCCACCCAGGTCGGGGCCGGTAGACAGAGTCCTTCGGCGACGGCCCGGGCCCTCTGGACAGCCTTGAGCTGAGAGATGAGCTCTGTGCTTCTAAGCGCTGAGTCCCAGTAGGACTGGTCAGAAAAATCTGTGCCCGCGTTGGCAGGGCACAGCCAGAGCATGTGTTCGAAATTGTTATATTCGTGGCCACAGTGTGGGCATGCAGTAGGAAAGTCGGGATTGATCCTGCTTAGTGTTGTTGGTGTGATGTATGTTCGGGTCTGCAACTGTCTGTAAGTGATTGCTTGTGCTCTGTTGAGCTTTGTGTGAGGAGGAGGAAAATTTCGACGTCCTAATCTGTGATGAGAGGTGAGTTCATGGTATGACACGAGCGATCTGCGCCGAGCATTGCTCACAGTCTTTGTCGGTTTAAACAGGGCACATTAAAATAACACGCGTGGCAGTATGCACTAAGTGATTGAAGTACGCAGTAGGGACGGGATATCGCTATCGCGTTCAACTCTTAAAGGCGAAGCTTAAGGGTCCCCCCAATTTTTAGATGTGAAGCATCTTATGGCGGAGCTTAATCCGGTGTGCGGCGTGACATCCCTTACTGCGCATGCGCAAACCCTTTCAAAAAAAATAAATAAAAAACCTCCTTTCCCCCCTCTCTCTCCTCTAGGCATCCCTCCCCGCGGCAACCACACCCTCACTCCGCATGCGCCTCCCCTCCTCTCTCCCCTCCTACGCTCTCCCCTCTGGGCATCCCTGCCCGCGGCGTCCCCCCCCTATCTCTCCTCTCCTCCGCTCCCCTATCTCTCCTCTCCTCCGCTCCCCCCCTCTCTCCTCTAGGCATCCCTGCCCGCGGCGTCCACACTCCCACTGAGCATGCGCGTCCCCCCCTCTCTCTCCTCTCCTACGCTCCCCCCTCTCTCGCCTCGCGACGCCGACGCAGGCAGCATCTGCTAGCGAGTTTCTTGGTTGAAAAAACCGACTGCTCGCGCTGCACAACCGTTCACTGGCCACTCCGTATATATGGCAATGGATTTCGACCTGCAAGGTGGTGCCGGTGGGAGATTTCTCCTGTGCGTTGTTGAACAATAAAAATTCGCAGCATGCGCGTTAACTAAAAGCGGACTGCGGGTCTCTGTGTCCAGTCGGAGTCTTCTGTCTCTCAATTGCCCATTAGCAGCGATTGACATGTTCCAGTAGGAAACACCGCTCCATCACTGCGTGCTTTGCGCCTCGCCGGTTTTCTCTCCTGCGCAACGCTGCGATGAGCGCCAGCGTCAACGCCGCCGCCAGTGTAAGCGTTAGCGCCCGCTGCTTCGCATCTACACATGGTTCCCTTTAGCGGGAGATGGCGTAATTTTTTTGAACAGGAGTTCCAAGCACCAGCCTGGCTTTTTTTAGCAAAACACTCGATTGCCTCACAGAGGACCCGGGTTCAGTGCTATCTTATCATGGATTTTTTTTTCTCATCTTGTTTTTTTTTTTCTCATTTTGCGTGACAGTGGTTACGGACACTGGCTGCGGGGGTGGCAGACATCTACGGCACTGTCGTTGAGATCTCATAACAGTTTTCGCTGTAAAACGCCCTCCAGTGCTAATATATGCTGCAAACAGCATGGCTCATTCCAGAAGGCGTTTCCCCCCCACTACGCAAGAATAGAAACTTTCGAGAAAACACAATTAAGAATAGGGCTACCAGAGTAAAGCAATCGAAAGTGTGTCCGAACAAATAAAAAAAAATAACTGCCCAAGCACTCCATGGTTAACCGGCAAAGCTGAAATTGGGCGGCCCCTGTGTTCATCGCGGGGTTGGTCCCAACGTTTGATTAAATGTATTTGTCAACTACTGGTTACGTCGGTCCATAAATCTCAATTGGTGTTTACCGCCCGTGTGTTCGTTCCTTCATTTACTGAACCAGTGGTAAGTAGTGGGATTCGCTTAATTTCTGATGGGCATGTTCTTGCCAGCGGACCACTTCTTTACATTTAGTGACCAGCGCTGATTAGTGGGCTTCCCCGATTTCTGCGGCTCATACGTGCTAGAAGTTCTAGCGGACATAGCTAGAACAGACCAATTTTGCTTTCGCCAAGCCATATACAACAATGCTGTAAAAATAAGCACGAAAGGTAACTATAACAATCGACCTATTATAGCACACCAGTGACACGATATTTCTTATGTGCTTTTTGGTACCGTTTCTCACGCAACAGAATTATGCGAGAATGAAACATCGCCACAGAGTAAGCATTATTTTTACAAGAAAGGTTACATATACATGCAATCTTTTGCCGGAATCATCCTTCAAATATGTTTAAAAGCTGTTTTCTCTCTTTTGTGTGTCAGCTTCCTAGAAAGCTAGCGAGAGTTTTTACTTATTTTATTTTTACAGTTCTTTCACTGTTTTTTGTGTGGTATTAGGTTTCTTTCGGATCTCTAAATACTCCCCGCAGTCCTCTTTCATTTATTCCTCTATTTTGCATTCTATGTTAATTGTATCTCCATTTCTCCGCCGCTGTTTGCCAACCTTCATGTGTACAAAGTACCTATACTTGGCGGTTTAGAAATTGGGGACCAATTTGAAACATTCGCTCGTGGCTCTTCAAAATACGCTGACTCAATAGGCATTTGAAACCACTGAGTATTACTGACAACAAAATTGGAATAGATGTATCTTCTCTGCGACTACGCTTCTCAACGTAAATATAAACACTGGTAGTCGTTCTTTGTGCGCAACTACGGGAGCCGTTCTCTGGTACGCATGGTGTACAATTGTTCTCTACGCCCATCTGAAAACCATAGTGAGTGGAATGTTACCTCTCGTATACGTATTTTAAGCTTAAGTGTTTATTTAAATATTCAATTACCCTCACAGGCGGCTGTTTGTTCCCGACATCGGCCATGAGCAAGGGTCTTAAATGCTGACTCATTGAAATTACACGGATTTCTACTAATGGGGAGCGATATTTTGCTGGACATAATGCCGCATCCCAATTAAAAATTCGTCTCGAATCCCGCTTTTTTTTTATTACCAGATCCGCACAGGATTTACCAGATGCTTTCTGGATTTTTTAGTCCGTCCCTCCTTCCCGCGTCCCACATCACCACAGCGCATGCGCGTCCCCTCCCCCCTCTTTCTCTCCTCTCCTACGCTCACCCCCTTTCTCTCCTCTGGGAATCCTCTACTCTACGGAGCGGTGCCCGCGTCCCACTTCACCACAGTGCATGCGCGCCCTCTCCCCCTCTCTCTTCTCCTGCGCTCACCCCCCTTTCTCTCCTGTAGGAATCCTCTACGGAGCGGCGCGCACGACAGGTGGTGCGATAGCTGCATACTCCGCTGGGGGGCGCCATGGTAGTTCCGCGGTATGAAAATGACGGAGCGCGCGCGCCTCATTCTCTCTCCTGTGCAGCGCCGCGATGAGCGCCTGGGCCGCTGCCGCGAAACGAGAGCGGCGACGTTTCTCCCGCTCAAGCTATCCATCTCCCCGCTGCTTCGCATCCACGGTTCCCTTTAGCGGGAGATGGTGAAGTTTTTTTTTTTAGCTTACAAATTATTCGTCAACGCATGCGTAATTTGAAACAAAACCATTTGTAATCGCGGGCGTTCGACAACAATGATGTGTTCCGTCCCACTAATGCAACAAAGCACGTGTTAAGCCCACGCGGGTAAATCATGCCCGGAACGCGAATGCAACGCAAACACAAAATCACAAATCGACATCTATCAAGCATATGACAGCCACTACTTCATGTCTTCAGAAAGATCATGGCGCAATGAAATATTTAGAAAATACTGCAAGGAAAAAAAATAATTCTCCGCCCGTCTTCTGCTTGAAGTCATATACTAAGTGTATCCACGTGTATTTAGAAGAAAAAAAGATTTACGGGGGAGACAAAAACTTCGTCCATGTGTAGGATGAATTTTTGTGAGTAGGAAAAGCTTTCTTTCTCAAAAACCCACGTGGATTTTCCGAAAGCCTTATAATAAAGACGTGTTGACTAAAACTTCGCTAATGCATGCCACATGAATGGTATGCGTAACCTTAGGGCGGAAAAACTGCGTATTGGCTGCGTAAATCTTCATTTTTGAGGAGCGGGGGGGGGGGGGGGGGGGGCTATACCGAGAAAATTAATTTCCTTCTCTAGCTTTTACATAAACTAATACACTGATCACTCTGTTAAGGTTTTTTTTTATTTTTTATAAAATTTTGTAATTCAGCTCGATCAATCATTTGACGGCGTCAGCGTCGCAGGAAGCGCTATTAAAGTCCGAATTTTTTCTCTACTTTAGGGAAACATCTGGGGACCTTAGGCGAAATGAGCCTCGCCCGCATGGCCTGGAATTATCCTATTTTTTTCCCCTTTTCTCTTACATCACTGGAAGGAGCGACGTTTAAAAGTCTGCTGCGCTTATATTAAGAGTGGTGTGGCGATAAACGTCTGACATCACAGCCACGAACCGTCTGCAGATTAGTATTTAATGTGCATAATTGTATTTTGTATAGTCGCGCTGCTTCTGAATTATACCCAAAAGGTTAATTGGAGGTAAACAATATATGCAAGAGAAACTACTTTAACGGAAAAGGGTGGAGTGCTTGGCGTCTTCTTAAAGTTATTCCGAGCTATGTCAGAAAACTAGCAGTTGCTCGTGTACGAATACAACCGATGAGCGAAGCTCCTTAGCAATGGGATGCAAACGACTATGCGCCTGATCTCGCTTGCTGGCTTTCATGAAGGCGGTAGGGTGGGGAGAGCGTCTGCGGCGCTCGGTGGCGGGAACGACTGAGCGAGTGAGTGTGCTGCGCGCGCAACGCAGGGAGAGGGAGACAGGTGGGAGAGGGGTGCCTGTTTTCTTGCGCCGCGCGCCTTGTGTGCGCGCGGCGCAAAACTACACATGCCGACAGTGAAACTATACACACGCCGACAGCGGCGGTGGCAGATTCGCTCTGCTCTGCAGGAGCGAGAGATACGTTGGGGCACGCAGCCCCCCCCCCCCCCAGGTCATCTGAGGGGGGGGGGACACCAAGTCTGTCCCATACCTTACCCAGTCAGACCTGTACTGTCGCTGTTTAAAGTGGACGGTTATGGCCATGCGGGTTTTTCACGATAATGCCGGCCGAGGAACACTTATGTCGCATTCCAAGAGCTCTTCCCACCTTCACTCATAGAGAGCCAGGGACCAAAGGCAGGCCTATTGTGGGAAGCATGTCATCCCTTCATATTCATTTTTGCATCCACCGCGAAGCTTATTAGATGCGAAGCGTCTTATGGCGATGTTCAATCCGGTGGTGGTGGTGGTGGTGTGCTTCCTCACCACCCTAAATGCGCATGCGCGAACACTCTCCACACACCTCCTCTCCTACGCCCCCCCTCTCTCTCCTCTAGGCATCCCTGCCCGCGGCGTCCACACTGCCACTGCGCATGCGCGTCCCCTCCCCCCCTCTCTCCTACGCTCCCCCCCCTCCGGTGGTGGTGGTGGTGTGCTTCCCGACCACCCTAACTGAGCATGCGCCAACACTGTCCGCACACATCCTCTCCGACGGGGTGGTGGCGCTGTTGTGAGACTCGGCCTAAAGAGCCTTCATGCGCGCGCTTACGAGCCTCCGTTTAGGCACGGAGGAGCGCACATGAAGGCTCCCTAACTTGGCCCCGTCTAATAGGAAATCCTGCGCACGCCTATGATCCTTACCCAGAGAGCGCGACCGACATTTACGCTCGCCTCTCCGTACCCATTCATTCCCCAACCTTACCCAGCTCCTCCTATCAATCTTAACCTGCACTACTATCTTTGCCGCTTTTCAGTTGCTCCCATCACCACTGATACCGCTGCGCTGACTTGGAACCTTGCTCAAGGACCACCGGTAACGTGACATGGTGAACAGATCTGTCGCCGACCTTCTCGACGCCTTCAGAACGCTCCCTGCTTCAAGAGCTTCTGTAAACAAATTTCGCGCTTATTCCCAATACGAACGAGCGTCCTTGGAGTGCACGTCAATTATACATCAAAAGAGCGTCACTGCGCAAACAGCGTACGCCACTTTTTAAATCCGGAAGCGGCTGAAAACTCGGTGTGGCGACTCCGCTGCGACCTGTACCGACGCGCATGTTGTTTTAAACGTTGTGCCGAAACAGACGCTTTACGCGGAGTGCTTAAAGAGACGCTAAAGTGAAACAATGGATCGGTTTAGACGATAAATTTTTACTATGAGGGACTCTAATGTCGCTGATTTCACCGTCATAGGTTTAATAATAAAGGATATAATTAAGGTCAAAGTTTATTTTCAAGTTTTGCGCCGGAATCTCGGCACGTGACGTCATGGGATTCGTAAGTGTATTTCCCGCACGTTTGCTGACATCAGATCAACGAAAAGTCTTGAAGCTCGTTATGAATGAATGAATGAATGAATGAATGAATCTTTATTTTTGATTAGCTATTCGGCGCCTGCGCCGGAAGGAAGTGGTCCCCTCTTCACGGGAATCCATACGCGTCTCTCGCAGCCTGGCCTATGGTGGCGAGCCGCAGCTGGTCTTCCAGGGCGGGGCTAGATAGCGAGATCTTCCATCGCTCTCTAATAGGTGGAATAGGGTGGGTAAGCATGTGGGAGGTATGACCACCTCTGAGGACAATGTACTTCATTTTTACGCATTCCAAATTTGATACGCCGTATAGTATATCCGGAAATCGATAAACTGTGATACCACCATCGTCCACTACCTTTTTTAATGTCCGCTACAGGACGATGTCCTGCGCCAGCGATCTCCAGATATACCAGTCCTGCACTATGGCTGTTTTCGCAAATTGCTCAACTTCATAAAACCCACCAAATTACCCATTGTCCTCCACTATGCCCCTATTTCCGTGGTATATCCTACTTTGTTATATTCTTAACAGACGTGATGAATAAAGGCAAACACCGACCAAATAAAAAGTAAAAAAGGTTCAAAAGAAAGGAAACGACGTTTCGGCTTCCGTACGGAAGCCTTGTTCACAATGACCAAGGCTTCCGTATGGAAGCCGAAACGTCGTTTCTTTTCTTTTGAACCTTTTTTGACTTTTTATTTGGTCGGTGTTTGCCTTTATTCATCATGTTTCGTCCCGACCAGACGGGTTTCCGTCGAACTCTCGATTTCATTCTTAACAGACCATCGATTATCGACCCCGTGCATTACGTAGCCTGCTCCGTGTTCATTTCTTGTAATATTGGATGAACTATAGCATATCGGCTGCTGCTGTCTGCTCTGTAATCCTCAACCGCTGCATTTCTGTCTTTTAACGCTAAGCCTAAGTTTTGTTTTTCCAATCGCTCGTTGTGGAATCCTTAACTTCCTCTAAATCATCATTAATAATCTTCTGTACTGGATGATTTGGTGCCTGTGGAATGGAACAGTGGCGTAGCCAGGGGTAACCCACCGGGCACGTGCCCCCCCCTCCCCCCCCGAAATTTTTTTTTCGCCATGGCATATATAGCGAAAAATGACCATTTCAAGGAGGTGCCACCTCCGAAAACAAGGAGGTGCCCCCCCCCCCCCCCCCCGAAAAAAATTTCTGGCTACGCCCCTGGAATGGAATGATGCAGACACTGACAACTGAACCACCAAAAAGTTAGGGTTAACTAAAAGGCGCGTTATTTTGCGCTTGTTTCCAACGGTATGCTTAATGCCCGGCTTGCATGCGTATTTGAGGTATAAATTATTTTTTGGCATCCACGCACTTAGCGGTCCCGAGATAGTGCTATCCAGTTATCATTCGTGAAACCTACTCGAATTTGTTAGTTTCTTGCTGGCCTTTCATTTTATCCATGGCTATTATACACCCTTAGTTTCCGGCATAAAGGTGCAGGTTTCCCATTCATGTGTTGATAAACGCCTGGAGTAAGCGCTAGAATACATTTCTTCTTTGTCAGTTGTTTGCTTATACGGAGTCGATTACTTAATCCGCGACTGACGATAGAAGCAGTCATTCGCCCCACTTGCGTTATAGCTGAATTTCTTTATTTTACATGTGCGTGCCCTTGCTTACATATACGTAAGTAGTCTCGATGGGGAGTCCTATAGCGCTCGCATAATTGCCAGTGAGTTCATCGAGGTCGAAATCTGCAAATGTCAGGCACGTACGTCACTCACGAAGTGCGTCCGCGACATTTTGAGAGTCACTTCATGCAGGAAAATAGATTTACAAACGCGCCTGGGTACGCGAAATAAGTTGCTGGTTTAGTCAATTTTTATGTTTCGTATTATTCGCTTTGTGCCGTCCGTACGAAGTTCCCGTTCGAACTATGCACTGACAAATTCTCGAAGGAAAACTCCGGCGTTTATTTGACCACTTCAGGGTGTTGCCAGTTTGATACGGCATTGACAGTCTCGTATCGGGTAGGGTGGTTCGGTTTACTTAGAACCTGATTAATCAAGATTCAAGAACAGTAAGAAGCCAACGCGTTGAAACCGGAACGGGCATCTCCTTCATATGATGTCAGCGGTGACGTCACGACGTACCCCCTGGCAATGTAAACAGAGTACACGTGCTGCTAGCTCCAGAAGAGCCAGACGGGATATGCCATGGAAGGACGCAGCGAGCTGAGCTTTCTTTTCGGAGCTTGACAGTGATGACTTCAGCGCAGTGGCGTAGGCAGAAAATTTTTGTTTCTGGAGAGATGGGGGGGGGGGGGGGGGAGGCACATCCTTGATTTCAAGTGGGGGGCAGAGCAGGCAAGAGTGGTCGCGCATCAGTGGCGTAGCCACGGGGTGGCACACCGGGCACGTGCCCCCCCCCCCCCCGAAATTTTTTTTCGCCATGGCATACATAGCGAAAAATGGCCATTTCAAGGAGGTGCCCTCCCTGAAATCAAGGAGGTCCCCCCCCGCCCCCCCCCCCCCCGATAAAAATTTCTGGCTACGCCCCTGTCGCGCATCATTTATTTTGTGCTCCGTAGGCTTTGCCCCAAAAACGATTTCAAGGACGGGGGGAGGGGGGGCCTTCCTGCGCGAGGCAGACGCCAACGCCAACGCTACAACCGCAGGGTGGTTCCGTAGAGTGTAGCACATTTGAGAGCATCACTCGTGAAAGCGCAACCAATTCTTATAATTCGTTGACAGAAAAAAGCTAATTAACTCGCAGTCGCAGTCGTAATGTTTAGCACAATCCATCAGCGCGGTAAATAAGCTGTGTATTGAAAATTTTGTGGAGAGCAATGGATATAAGAAAAATCTCCGGAGTAGCTCTTTAACTCAGTACCAAACGCACTTGGTAACTCTGGAAGTGAGTTCTTGGACACCTGAATGCACACAGCCAGCCAATGAACGCGCCCTGTCTTCGTACGTGCGCAGATGTCGCAGTTAGCCTGCGACCGGGCTTGACCTTTCGCGGCTCGCAGTTCGTATACGTGCGTCAGTGAAGTAGCATATGGGAATATGGCACGTGCAAAGCTCCGCGCACCCCTTGGCGAGCGTAGAACCCCTAAATGAGATCGTTCATATCGAACCGCTCCTCGGTCACAGCAGTGCGCACAGGGTGAAGAATGTTTTCAGTCACTGTCTCTAGCACAGGCGACGCTTAGTTCAGCAGCACGGATGAATATCATTCTTTTTAGGTACAGAATAAACGAAGGTATGCAAATACTGTAGCCAGAGAGAAGAAGACGCCATGTCAGTGCGCTATGCTAAAGGGCATTAGCCTTTCCGACGTACAAGGGACAATGAAAAGAAGCGCTCAGCATAAAATGTCGAGATGACGACATGAATCCCAGGAATTGGCCGCTGCTCCCTGTGGATCAATAAGAAATTCTTTGTCGCGTATGCTTCCTGAAAGTATTAGGACGTGATGGGAGCTTCAATGAACTTTCTTTCTTTTCTATCCTTCTTCCTTCCCTCTGAAGAAGAAGCCGGTTGGCTTTAAAGGGCCCCTCAGCACGCCGCGTTCATAGACGAGGGAGTGGTTTCCTCCTCGTCTTCGTTACCCTTCGCACAGGCGATATATCCTTCTCGCCACTTATTCCTTAAAAGCACGTGAATAATGTCAACACCAAGCGCTCGAACCTATCAGGATTTCGCGCTGCCCGGCTACACGCTGTTATCGCCGCTTGCGCAGTCGTAAACACACAAAATGAAGTGAAATCAGTTGATCGCGCACGATAGTAATGCGAGACAAGGAAGAACGGATGGGCGGCTGCATGGCAAAGCAGTGCAGGAGACAATTCACATCTGATATTTCGCGTGTACGGACCAATCGAGAGCATGTATACTAGTACATACATCACCTGAATCACTGTCTGGGTCACGAAAGTGTGCAAGAAAGGCGAGAAACGCCAGGAGAGAATAATGCGCTCGTTTTTTGTATTTTGAGAGGCTGGTGAGGGGCCCTTTAGAGCATAACGAAAAGAATTTCCGTCTAAGGGCGAGTATCAAACAAACTACATGGTCAGCAAGTACCAAATTCTGCTTCGTGCCCTTCTTTTCCTTGCGTCTATTTTTGCTGCACTGTCAGTGTGTGACCTCTGCTTCGCGACGCTTTCATTTGTATGACTGCGATCTCGCGACGCAGCGGTCGAATCGCGGGCTTAGCGCAGTTTAACCTCCGACGATTAGAAGTGGCGATGCGTAACAACTGAGGGTGGTGGTGCAGGTGACGAGTGCAAATTACCCATCCAGCCACGAGCCTCAGAGACCCCTGACGTATAGAGGAACGTGCCACACCGGGAATTTCGGGGGGCGATGTCGCGTGGCTATCTGTTTGAGCAGAAAGAGCTAAAAGAAAAACGGGACGCACTGGGAAGGACAACGGCTTTGACTACGCTTTCTTTTTTTTTTTCTCGCATCATGCACTTTCGAGCTTTTTTCTATAATTATATGTATGTCAGTACGCAGAGCGCCTCTCCGGCCTCTGTATAGTTAGCGTCCCAGCATACAACTGCTTGTCTGTCACGCGGACATTTAAGCTTCGCGGCCTTCCCTACGTGACATTTTCACAGAGGTGTATATAGCTGTCATTGAGGCTCACTCCCGCACAGTCGTTTGCATCTGAGCCAGTGAGGTCACGAGATTCCGAAAGTCATGTTTAAAGAAGCGTGTAATGCAAGAACTGAAGTTAGGCGAGCAACAACCTGCGCGAATTTGAACTGCGAACACGCAGATCGCGAGTCGAAGCCGTCTCGATTGACGCTGTACAATGACAAAGGGTGCGGACTCGGGGAGCATCCGAACCGCCAGCTGCTCGCTATACGATGTAGACAATGAAAGGTCACTGAAACGAAAGTCGCAAATATTCCGGGAGATACGGAGAGGAAAGGCTTGAGAGTCACTCATTTATGGGCATTTCTCCGACAGCGCTTATAAACAGGGAATTCATGCTACCCCGATTCTGGTGCGCTTAGCGCCAAGCAAGTTGACGCCACAGCCCCTGGCCATTTGTGCCTTGTTGTCTCGTGCAATTCGCTCGTGCTGTCTCAGATCTCTTCCGAAATTTATTTTCTCAACTATGCCCCTTTTTTTTTTCCAGATGTAGGTGGCGTCTCCGATGTGGCGCGCTAATAGGTTGTGCTTGTTTCGGCGTTCGATCAAATGTAAAATGGCACATGGGAGTATACGCTTGGCCACGTGACTTCTCTTCTTTCCTCCTGTGTTGGCAGTTTTCGCGTACCTGATGCACGTTGAAATAACTAAACCGTACTAAAGGTAGCTTCAATCGGACCTGTCTGCTCTCCGCCAACGGCAAGGTGAAGTGAGCGATTAGATATTATACGTGGCTTACATACGAATATCGCAGAGCGCGCTCATCGTATAAGGCTCCAAACAAGATCACCCCAATCATCTTCCCCAATGTAGCGTTAAATTCACTATCTCTGCATATTTTTTTCTGAAACGCCTTCAATTACCCGTAAATCAATACATGCGGCATTAAGTGGAGCGGTGTATTGTCCCTCTGCTATACGCACTTCCGTTAAATACAATGCTAACCTTCTCCGTTGCTACTCAGAATTTTCATACCAGAAAGCATTGACCGAACACGACCGCTGTAGCAAAAGTAAACAAAAGATGGCCTTCTTTGAATGAAATTAAGGTCACGTGCACAGCATTTACAAGCAGTGCAGGGCTGGGCAGTATCGAAGATACATGTATCTTAGATACTATCTTAGATACTCTTTGGGTATCTTGTATCTGTATCGCGATACATCTCGCAAAACGAGTATCTGTATCTGTATTTCCGATACATTCAATAATGTATCGTGTATCTTAAGATACAAGATACTACTATAGAAACGCCACCCTGCGAAACAACAAACGGCAGCTGAACTCTTGCTTCTCAAGCTGATACTGCTGCTACTAAGCCACCTCAATAAAGCTAACGACAGTGATATTCCTTTGTCTTTTTGCCAGAGTGTTCCAGTGAGCATAAGAAATAAGGTCTATACGCGTCTCTACTGGTGGAGCAAAGTCACGTGATGGCGCTCCAGCCATCTCGACAGAAACAAGCGCGCGAACGTCTACGTTCAGCCGACCTTTTGTTTCTCCATATTTTCTTTCTTTTTTAGCTGATGTCGGGGCCATGAACCTTGTTTGTAGCCACGGTACTGTGCTGCGTACTACAATGCGTGCGGCGTCTTTCGCTCAAATTAGTATGCGGCTATAGTGTCGTTATCGAAGTTTGTCTTGCGTGGTGCTTCGTTGCAGTCTCAAAAATGCAAGAATGTGGTAGCTTTGCGTCTCGCTGCTTTCACACAGATTTGACAGATCTCTTCGATGTAAGCTTTACTTGCACACTATGAGATTGACTGCACACTATGAGATTATATGCCAATTAGATTCTAACAACCGTCGCTCCACTGGTGTCGATGCTATATGCAATAGAACAAGCATTTACGTAACAGATGATATTTTGGCGTACTGTATCTTTGTTCTTCATGCTAAATTATGCAAGAACATTTTTTAAATGATAGCTTGATTGTTAGCACAAGTGCTCTCTTTGCTGTCCTCCTTTGCGCGCCACACATTACCTAGGCCTCCGTGCAGTTTTTTTCCCGTTTGTTAGCTGTAATAAATCTTTTGTAACCTCCTCCTCATTCCTTCTCTTATTTATTCTTATTTTTAATTGACTGCGTCATTGCTACTATTTAAATATCTACATTCCATGTGAGTTTACTGTTCAGGCGATGTTAGCTAGGGCCAAGGTAAAATAATCTGAGCGTGCCTAGTGCTTTCAGGAACAAAAATTCTGCTTACGATTTAATAAAACAGCGAAATTGAGTTTATATTATAGCAATTAATGGAAATTATAATGAAAAATCTTAAAGACGTTAAGAAGGGGATTTGAGAAACACAAGATCCAGTACTACGGTTTTTCTCATCAGTGTCCCCACGAGCCCTTTAGTGCTATTTTCCGTGGGCACTGAGTTTTCTATTGTCTGACTTTGACACCTAAGTTCACGATACATCATGCTTTATTTTCCTAGCTTTTAGGGGTGCCGCCTGTATCGTGTTTATAAAGGGTGTCACGTAACTGGAAGCAAATATATACAAAGAAGTGCTGAACCTTAATTGAATAAAACCATAGGGACTATGATAAAACCAACGATGGTGTTTACTGCCTTGTGGCTCTCATTATGCTATCTTTATATTGCGCTTAATTTCTTAACTAGGATGAGAGATGTAACATTTCTGCTATTCATTTTGGGGCCAAGTGTGTTTCTTTGCGTTTTAGAGGGCCTTCTAAAATGACAGATCTGACTTTTTGTGGCAAATTACACGCTACGTAGTGATTTTCCTGGCGTTTAAAAGAAAGCCGGAGAAATATGACAACGTTACTGCGCTCGTATGCTATTGTGCTGCAGCGCTCTCAGACGTACTTCGAGCGGACCGCGGCGAAATGAGGGGCCGTGGCTTAGGCATCGGCTCCACAGCGCGTCACCATTTCTGACCGCCACACACGGCAAAGAAACACCATCGTCCCTGACACGCGACAGGCTGACGTTTAAGAGCGCTGCAGTACGATAGCGCATGAACGCAGTCACGTGGTTTTATTTGATATTTCGCGCGCTTTCTTTTAAAGCCAAAATATATTCATCATGCAGCATGTACGCCGCCAAAAACAATTGCATCGGTCGTTTTTAAATGCGTTCTACGATGTGACGAAGCGCACTCTGCCCTAAAGTGAATAATAAAAATGTTGCATAATTGAGCATGGTTAATCAACCAACTAAGCGCAATACAAAAATACCATAACGAGCGCCGCATTACGGTAAACCATATGCCATTGGTTTCATTCAGTCACTGTTAAACGCTTTTTTTTAAATATTTGGTTCTGCTTACGTGAAACACCCTAGATGTATACTTATTCACCTAGTCATTTTTTATTGCGCAACTGCCTTGCTATTTGACTTAGGTGTAATCGCTTTCCCTTTTTAGGTCCCTGTAAAGTCCTTTTTTTTTTGTGTATTACAAAAAAGCTGGTTAGCAGGCTAGAAGTTGCAATAGTGTGAATATAAGTGATATCCTGCGACGCTTTTTTCCACGCACAATACATCTGGGAAGCTTCTGGGCGACAGAAGTTCCCTCAGAGAGGAAATAGTAAAAGATGGAAAAGATGGCACGCTAGTGAATATGTTGCTAACGAAGAGTTTACGCAAGTTGATAGATAGAATATGAAAAATCACTGCAGTTTTATATCCTAAGTGAACTGTGATCGCTGACTCGGTAGTTATCGTCTTCACATGATGATTCACAAGAAATATCGCTAGGGTTATTGCTGCTCTGCAGCTGTCAGTGCATCAGCTTCTACGAAAACGGTAATAGGCTTACGGATAAGGTACGACTCTGCACCGGTATTCGTGCCATCTTGCGGAGGCTTCTTATTGCAGTTCTTGCAATTAATGGCAACCCGCTAGCTGGTCGCCAAGTAAAGCAGCGAAATCCATGAAACACAAAAGTGTTGTAACGAGACCACACATAATAAACAGACAGTACTCTTCAGGTCGCCATTTCCTAACTTCTTCTTTATTCTCATCTCGTTCCCCCCTGTCCCCTTGGCATGAATTACGTCGTCTTCTTCGTCAACTTCTTGAGCTTGCTTCAAGTGTCAACTATATAAATGCCAATAACTTGTTTCGGAATGAGACTAATATACTTTAAGCAAGAAAAACATAACTTAAGGCATTCAAACACATATTTCATTAAAATAAACAAAGTTGGTCGCAGTTAAGACATTTTCAAGCAAACACTTCTGTACATATGTATTTGAGTCGTAATTATATAGCTCTATAATAGCAAATTTTCAAATGTATCGAAGTATCTTAAGATACAATTGGGAAGTATCGTATCGGATACATTCATTCTGGAAGTATCTTGTATCTGTATCTCCGATACTTCTTGCCCGAGTATCTTGTATCGTATCATGATACAATTTCAAAGTATCTTTGCCCAGCCCTGACAAGCACACTGTTGGTCCTTCACAACCTCCTTGGTTCTTCATCTGTGCACTTATGAGCTTTGTAGCAACTGGATTCCGGGAAAGGGTGTAGACACGTTTGCCCGAATATTACCGGACGGGGGGGGGGGGGGGTCGAAACAAGGGGTTCTGGCTAATGACAGCCCGAATTCAACTTGAGCTGGATGTGCGGGCGAGCTTCGCCCATTGCAACAGTATGATTCAGAGTATGATTGGGAATCTATTGGACGCATATGAGCGCACGCGGTTGCTTTTAAGGCGAAAGCCTTTAATGTCTCATGCTCACGTCCGTCCGGTGTCCGTCCGTCCGGTGTCCATCCGTCCGGTGTCCGTCCGGCGTCCGTCCGTCCGTCCGTCCGGCGGTAGTGCTCGTGGTGTGCGTCCTGACCACCCTTACTGCACATGCGCAAACCCTCCTCACGCACCTCCTCTCCTGCGTTTCCCCTCTCTCTCCTCTAGGTATCCCTCCCGCCCGCGGCGTTTACACACCCATTGCGCATGCGCGTCCCCTCCCCCTCTCTCTCCTACCCTCCCCCCTCTCTCCTCTAGGCATACGTCCCGCGGCGCTTACACCCCCCATTGCGCATGCGCGTCCCCTGCCCCTCCCTCTCCTCTCCTACGCTTCCCCCTCTCTCTCCTCTAGGCATCCCTCCCCGCGGCGTCTACACCCTCACTGCGCATGCGCGTCCCCTCCCCCATCCCTCTCCTCTAGGCATCCCCTCCCCCCGCGGCAACCACACCCCCCAATGCGCATGCGCGTAGCCTCCCCCCCTCTCTCCTCTCCTACGCTCCCCCCTCTCTCGCCACGCAACGCCGACGCAGGCAGCGTCTGCTAGCGAGTTTCTTGGTTGAAAAAGCCGACTGCTCGCGCTGCACAACCGTTCACTGGCCACCCCATATATATGGCAATGGATCTCGACCTGCAAGGTGGTGCCGGTGGGAGATTTCTCCTGTGCGTTGTCGACCGATGAAAAATTCGCAGCGTGCGCGTTAACTAAAAGCGGACTGCGGGTCTCTGTGTGCAGTCGGAGTCTTCTGTCTCTCATTGCCCATTAGCAGCGATTGGCATGTTCCAGTAGGAAACACCTCTCCATCACTGCGTGCTTTGCGTCTCCCCAGTTTTCTCTCCTGTGCAACGCTGCGATGAGCGCCAGCGTCAACGCCGCCGCCAGTGTAAGCGTTAGCGCCCGCTGCTTCGCATCTACACATGGTTCCCTTTAGCGGGAGATGGTGTAATCTGTGGGAGAGCACGCGCGCCCATGCTTCCTTTCCCGTGATAGCAGCGCGTTCAGCCTGGCAGCGAGGAGGAACTGGTCGCTCAAAAGGGGCAAGGCAGCCTCTTTCGGAGGGCCATTGTTCCCGCGGCCAGTGCGCTCTATCCCCCCCCTTCCCGACTCGCGGAACGGGGTACTCTCCCTAGGCGAGAGAAACAACCCTCGCTGGGGGGAGGGGAACCGGAGGTTGAACAAAACCGACAAGGAGACGAAGAGACGGGTTCTCTCGTACCAGGCCGGCACCAGGGAACATCGCCTCCGAGTCCCCCCTGCGAGCCACATCGACCAAGGAGTAAGCCTTACCCTTTGTTCTCTTCATAGAGCGGACTATCCCTCTAAGCGACTTTTACGCGGTATTGCTAACGTAGCAATAAAGTGTTGTTTGTTGATCTAGCCTGTTGCCTTATTCGCCCGAACCCGTCGTAGCTGCGATGATTCAAGCTACGGAAAGGGGCCGTTGATACGCGCACGGTGCGACTGTGTGCGGCTGGAACCGTAGCTAAGCTTCTGCGCCAGCCGTACATAGGGCGGACCCCCTTCATCTGGCGCCCAACGTAACGAATTTGGCAACGTGGTTAGGTTTGTGGACGCGAGCGACTACCGACGCTCCGTCACCGTAGGACAACGTGCTCGTCGGAATAACTAGATTTGATCATGTTGTCTGATGTCGCGTCGCAGAGTGTCGATGCTAGGGCTAACGCGGGGGAATTGTCCGGACATTCCGACAGTGTAAATTTTGGTCGTTTCACGCGGGACGACCAGGAGGTTGCAGCGACCGCGTTAGAAGCGACTAGGCCTACGACGACGGCGTGCGCCACGCCAGGCGCCCCGTCACCTCGCGACGCGAACAGAGACACGCCGCCACATGTTGCTACGGCACACGCCGCAAATGTGGTTGCGTCCTCGGGCAATAGTGTGCCCTCGAGCGAGGTACTCTTGCAGAATGCAATGTCAATTATGCAGAGCCTGGCCAGCGCCCTGCAAAACGCACCGCAGGCGCCTTCGCAAAATGCGGTACCATGTGTCAAGGTAGACATCCCTGCCTACAGTGGTTACCACGACTGCAAGAGCGCCAACGAGTACCTCGATCAGTTGCTCCACTATCAGCAGGCAACGGGGCTTTCTGACGCCGAACTCCTCGCGCGCGTGGTCCCGGTGTCGCTGACAGAGCAGGCGGCTCGATGGCTCCGACTAACCGGACATCGCGCCCGCACGGTAGAAGAGTTCCGCGACAGCTTCCGCGGCGAATTCCTACCGGCAAATTACGAGTGGCGTTTGAGGAGGGAGTTGGAGCTACGCACCCAGCATCCGGACGAATCCTTGCTGGAGTATGTACGGGCGATGGACGAACTTTATCGTCTCGCTAACCCTCTCGCCACCAACGCGGAGAAAGTCGAGCGCGTTACACGTCAAGCGCACCCGACTTTTGCGGCACACTTCAGGGGATGCAAGTTCGCAGACCTAGAAGAGCTCGCCGCCGAAGCGAAGCGCATACAAGGGGACATCCTCGCGGCGCGAGCGTACCGCCCGCCTCCGCCAGCAGCGCAGTCAATCGAGCCTCGCTGCGCGTGGAACGGTGGCGCGGGACCTTCCGAGGCGTTTAGGGGTAACGCGTCAGCATCTTTCGCTGATGAGCACGTACCACGCGGTTGGGAGCTGTCAGACCGCGCTTTGGACCCCTACGCGTACGCGCTTCGTACGGCCCATGCTGCCCCCCGCACGTGACATTCCACGGCGAGAGCATGCGGTCGACACGAGACCAGACGAGCGGCGCAACGCGGGCGAGGCCCGCCGTATCGAGGCGCCGTACGCTCGAGCCGGCGTGGTTTCCGCGGTCCCTGCTACCAGTGTGGCCAACCGGGGCACATCGCTCGCGAATGCGGCCGCACGCCGGGTCGGGAACATACGCGCGGTTCGGGAAACGGACGGCGCCGCCGGTGAACCACATCGGACACCGCGCGGCGATCAGTAGTTCCGCCGATGCGTTCGGATCACTAGCGCCTACAATCTGTCGCGCAAGTGATGCCGTAGACTCGCCCGCACCGCTAATCGAGTTAACGATAGCTCGAAAGAAGTTTGTAGCACTTTTGGACACCGGGGCAAGCGCTTCCTTGTTTGGGGACGAGGTGTTGCACCATCTCTGCGAGAACAATATCCGCTTGAGACAAAGCAACACCATCTTCCGCCTTGCTTCGGGCACAGCACAATCGAGCGGTGCGGCTAGACTTGTGATCCGCTGGGACAGACGTGTGAGGCGACAACGTTTTGCGCATCTTCCCGGGTTGTCAATGCCTCTAATCCTGGGTCGAGACTTCCTCGCCAAGTCAGGTATTGTCGTTGACATAGCAAACGGGGGGTTACCGAGAGCGCGACGGAGACGCGCTAAAGCTTTTCTCGAAGGCACCCGCATTGACAAAGGCATGCCAATGGCAGGGAGCGGCGCGAGGGAGCGAGCAGGAAGGCTCGCCGAGAGGCGAGTAACCCCGTCAGAACAATGTGCCGTGGTTCAGGGAAGGTCAGTGCACCCGCTTTTGGCAGAGGCACAGAGCTTGCTAGAAGGGGGAAAGAGCGCAGCTGTCGTCGCTGTTGTACGAGTACGACGCGATGTTCACTGACCGCCCAGGCCGCACTACGCTGGTCAAGCACAAAATCGACACGGGTGACGCAAGACCCTGGAAATGCAATCCCCGACCGATTAGCTTGGCTAAGCGCAAAGCACTTGACGCCGCCTTGGACGAACTCATCGACACAGGCGTGGTAGAAAGGTCAAACAGCCCATGGGGCTTCCCGGTAGTTCTAGTTCCAAAGAAGGATGATACGTATCGCCTTTGTGTAGACTACCGTAGGCTGAATGAGGTAACGAAGAAGGACGCATACCCTCTTCCATCCATTTCATCGCTAGTGTCCAACCTAGGCGGGGCGAAGTACTTTACAACGCTCGATGCTAGTCGTGGATACTTTCAGGTCGAAATGGACGAGCGGGACAAAGAAAAGTCAGCTTTCACATGCCACAGAGGACTTTTCCAATTCAGGAGAATGTCTTTTGGCTTGGTGGGAGCTCCCGCTACGTATCAGAGGCTAATGGACCGTGTTTTGGGAGATGCTAAGTGGCAGCACGCCCTCGCATATCTAGACGACATAGTGGTTTACTCGAAAACGTTCGAGGAGCACTTGCGCCACTTGAGAGACGTTCTAGAAAGGCTGAGGTCTGCGGGCATCACTCTGAACCCGAACAAAGCTCAGATAGCGGCGACCCGAATAACATTGTTGGGATTCACGCTTGACGAGGGTCGCATTTTGCCGAATAAGGGTAAGCTCGAAGCGATAGTCAGCTATCCGTCGCCGAAAGATATCGGTGAGCTGAGGCGTTTTCTGGGGATGGTGAACTTTTATCGCCAATTCATTCCAGACTGCGCGGCAGTGCAGGCGCCTTTGACGAAGCTCTTGAGGAATGGCGAGCGTTGGGCTTGGAGCCAAGAGCAGGAGGCCGCACTGCGTCGCCTCACAAAGTTGCTGGCTAACACGGCTGAACTGCAGCTACCCGACTTGAACAGGGAGTTTGTGATTCAAACAGACGCAAGCGACCTGGGCTTAGGAGCAATTCTGCTTCAGGAGCACGGAGGCGCCCTCCGACCGATTGCGTTCGCGAGCCGTTCGTTGACGCCGGCGGAGAGGAACTATTCGGTAACGGAAAAGGAGTGTCTCGCGATAGTTTACGCTCTCCGTAAGTTTGACTATTACATCGACGGAGTTGCGTTTGTTATTGAGACTGACCACATGGCGCTCACATGGTTAAGGCGCTTGAACGAACCAAGTGGCCGCCTGGCTCGTTGGGCATTGCTGCTGCAGCGTTACGACTTCACCGTACGCTACCGCAAGGGTAAGAACAATGCCGCGGCCGACGCACTATCGCGTGCTCCAGTCCGACACGAGGCAAGTCACGAGACTAACCCGAAACGAACTGAGAGCGAGACACTGGCGCTAACAGAAACAGCGGAGCAAACGTTAGTTCAAGGCAAAAGCGTGAACCACGTAGAGGCTGTAGTTAGCGCGGGGATTGTTTTCAGCAGAAGGGAACTGTTAGAAGCTCAGCAGAAGGATCCGTTTTGTCGTAAGGTGTTTGATGGGCTCCGGGAGCCGGGTGGCGAGGCCACCGCGCACCAACGGGCAGCTGGTAATGCTGTCGGTGCGGAGCGCTCGGCAACAGCTGGTAGTGCTGTGAGCGCGCTGGATTCTTATCTGCTGGATTCTGATGGCGTCCTGCTGAGGTACATCCCATCCGACGATGACACAAGTGAGTCATTCAAGGTCGTGATACCGCGCACGTTGAGAGGAGCACTTCTTCGCTACTTTCACGACTCGTGCATTGCTGGGCATGCGAGCGGCCCTAAGACTTACGCTAAGTTGTGTCGCCTCGCTACCTGGCCAGGTATGAAACGGGATGTGATTCGTTACGCCCGTTCGTGTCACGTGTGCCAAAGCGTCAAACCCCGAGGCGGACGGCCGCCCGGCCTCATGCAGCCGATTAACAGCCAGACTCCCTGGCAAATCGCGGCATGTGACGTAATGGGACCATACCCCACAACTCCTAGCAGAAATAAGTTCTTGCTGGTGGTCACGGATCACTTCACTAAATGGGTAGAACTTTTCCCCCTTAGGAAGCTGACTGCTCGAGTGATCTTGGAGAAGTTGATGGAGGTATTCACCAGGTTCGGGTTCCCTGAGCAGTTGATTACAGACAATGCGTCGTATTTCACTGCAAATGTGTTTGTTGACACGTGCGCCGCGCTGGGCATTAAGCACAAGAAAACAACCACCTACCACGCTCAGTCGAACCCCCACGGAACGAGTCAATCGCAACATCAAGCACATGCTTGTCGCGTTCTCTGAAAGGCATAAGGACTGGGATACCTACCTTCCAGAGATCGGGTTTGCATTGCGATCGACTGTGAACCGATCGACTGGGTATGCGCCTTCTTTTCTGAACCTGGGGAGAGAACTGCCGAATCCGATGGAGACTGTCCTCGCGGATCGCAGTGGAGTGCCAGTGACGACATCAGCACAAGCTGAATACGCAACGCAGCTGCGCGAGAAGCTAGCGGAAGCTTTACGTAAAGCACGAAGTAATCTCGGCACTGCTAGGGCACAGCAGAAGGCGCAGTACGACCGCACGCATCGGAACGTACACTACGAAGTGGGCGATCTGGTGCTGCGGCGCAATCATGTTCTCAGCGATGCTAGCAAACAGTTCGCAGCCTCGCTGGCACCGAAGTGGTCCGGGCCGTACCGAGTGCGAGAGAAGGTTTCCTCGCTCGTTTATCGGCTCGCGAACATGAAAGGCAAACCAAGCGGCGGACCGGTGCACGTATGTGACTTGAAACGCTACGTGTCACGGGAGGAGCACGAGGACTACGGCCAGTCCCCCTCCAGGCCGCAGGCGGCGGGCGAGAACGCTCGAAGTCGAGTGAAGAGCCCAGAGCCGCGTTACTTCCTGCGTAACAGGCGGAGACAACTCTGCATGGCAGGCCGCGTTTGATGTTCTACGGGAGCTGCGGTAATTCACGCGCAACACGTTCTGTGCGTATTAACCGTTTCTGTGTCGACATTAACCGAGCAGATGGATAGCCGGATGGGAAAGAGGTGCCGCCGGGACGGCTTGTAGAGGAGACAGCCTCCTCACGGCGAACCCCCCCACACCCTTCATCGTCGTCGTCGCAGCCCCACCTCAGCCAAGCATCGCCACTGACGCCTGACTGGAGAGTTCGCCCCGGTACATCACGCCGCCACCTGCACGCTACCCGATGGCCCTCACCACCGGGCCTGTACGCAAGAGAGGTCCGGCGACCAACTGCCAGCCCAGCCGGCAGAGCCAGTCAGCTGCCTCGGAGCCGCAGTCACAAGGGCGTGGCCACCTGGACGTGCCAGGGTTGCGTGGAAACCCCCATGGCCTCTGCTACCTCGAGGCCATGGCGCTGCACGCCGAAAAGGGAAACCCCCAGCCCGCCAGACCGGAGGAGCCCTGGCCCAAGGCGGCAGCCCAGACCATGCTGGAGAGGGCAGGCCGAAACACTTCACCGACTGGCTCATCTCAGTCGCCACCAACCACCTGAGTGGCGGCGTTCAACGGGGTGCGGTCCAGACCCCGGGGCTACCGGCGCCTGATCCACGGCGGCGGCAGCGGCGGTGGAGGCGACAGCGGAGGCGTCAACTGGGGAAGCTTGAAGCAAGCAAGCAGGCACGGCAGCGGCGACCGCAACGAGGCCAGCGGACATGGGGGCTGCGGCAACACAAGTGGGGGGCACCGGCGACACCCACGGCAGAGGGCCAACCGCAGGAGGGCACGGACCTGGACCTACCGTCCTAGCCGTCCTCGATGATGAATAACAAGATATTCTCATGTTTCAGCCTCTGTCGTTCGGGGGGACTTCTTAAGGGGAGGAGGATGTGGGAGAGCACGCGCGCCCATGCTTCCTTTCCCGTGATAGCAGCGCGTTCAGCCTGGCAGCGAGGAGGAACTGGTCGCTCAAAAGGGGCAAGGCAGCCTCTTTCGGAGGGCCATTGTTCCCGCGGCCAGTGCGCTCTATCCCCCCTTCCCGACTCGCGGAACGGGGTACTCTCCCTAGGCGAGAGAAACAACCCTCGCTGGGGGGAGGGGAACCGGAGGTTGAACAAAACCGACAAGGAGACGAAGAGACGGGTTCTCTCGTACCAGGCCGGCACCAGGGAACATCGCCTCCGAGTCCCCCCTGCGAGCCACATCGACCAAGGAGTAAGCCTTACCCTTTGTTCTCTTCATAGAGCGGACTATCCCTCTAAGCGACTTTTTACGCGGTATTGCTAACGTAGCAATAAAGTGTTGTTTGTTGATCTAGCCTGTTGCCTTATTCGCCCGAACCCGTCGTAGCTGCGATGATTCAAGCTACGGAAAGGGGCCGTTGATACGCGCACGGTGCGACTGTGTGCGGCTGGAACCGTAGCTAAGCTTCTGCGCCAGCCGTACATAGGGCGGACCCCTTCAAATCTTTAAGACGAAAGCCTTTAATGTCTCATGCTCACGTCCGTCCGGTTTCCGTCCGACCTCCGTCCGGCGTCCGTCCGGCGTCCGTCCGTCCGTCTGTTCATCCGTCCGTCCATCCATCCGTCTGTCCGTCCGTCCGTCCGTCCATCCGAGCTCTGGCACGGAGCCAGGTGGCCGCCGGGATGCGCAGACGGAACGCCGATCGCCTCGGACTCTATAGCGCTCGCGCTTTGCTTGCGTAGCGTCGCTGTGCCCAGAGTTTGCAATCATTCTGACGGACGCCGTCTCAATGGACCCAGGCGTTGACGGAATACACTTTCCAATTTACAAAGGGTCCGTCAATTTAAGAGCTGGAACGCGGATGGCGTTTGCACGATGCGCAAAGCGCGAGAAAATACTAACGCATGCGGCCGGAGGAAGATGAGTCTCGCGTCTCGCTGCGATTCGCGGTAAAAAAATTAAAGAAGAAAACACGCACCCATTCGGTTTGTGTATTATCCCACTGAGAGTGTAAAATAAAAAAGACATGGCATAATCAGTGGAATGGCCACACGCTTTCGCCGAACACACTTTGGAATGTACAAAGTGTCCTTCAATTTTTTGAATGTGAGGTAACCTCGGCGTCTCCACTGGACTCCCATAAAGCTGTACTCTCTTTCTCTCTCTCTCTCTGGTACTTGTTTTCATGAAGATGCAGTTGCCACTCCTCCTCCCCTCCACCCCTCTTGGTCGCCATTAATATTCGTGATACATCCACTGTCGCAAGCCTTAGACGCTTCACGTGCGTCAGACAAGGCTTACCTTAATCAAATATTTCAAGAGATCTCCCGCCGTTTTCTTTCCTCCTTTTTCGGCGTCCTTCAGTAACGTTCCAAGCGAACCAATAATTTGTGAGTTCAAAGGATATAAGCCGCGCAGAAGCGCATGATCTATGATTATGATGGGGTTGTAAGTTGTTGGCGGATCTAGCCTTACGAGACTTGCAGGCAACTGCCCCGCCAGGTTTCCTCCTTTCAGGTTTTATTGAACTTGTCCCTTTTTAAAGCGAAGCGCGGGCAGGCTACCAAGAAGTCCCGCGCAGAGCGACGCAACGATGCCCGTGCTGGTTGCCTACGAGCTATCCCGCGTGCAGTGTTGTGCCGGACCTCCATATCAGCAACACCGCCCGCCAACATAATTGTCACTCATCACCAGTCACATGTGCTGTCTGTAACGTTTGAACACTTCAAAAGTATCCGCGACACCTCCTTCCTGAGTGTCCAGTGAACACGCGGAAACACGATATCATTTACGCTGTCGTGTGATCTACCGTCAACGTTCCTCAAGAGTGTTCTTCAGTTATAGCAGGACACACCTTAAGTCGTTTCCGCGATTGATGATTATCAAAAAAAAATGCACCCTTTTTTCTCGATTGAAGATGGTGAGCGCACTTGCCTAGAAACCGATAAGGCGATACCACCTAGTACTCCCGGACTCCGGATGCCTCCGGATGGACTCCGGATGGACTCCGGATGTATTATGGGCGCCTCTTTATGTTCGCAACAGGCGCGGTACTGTACCAGCGAGACGACTCAACAGCCAACTCGGCTACTTAAACTGAGAGCGGAACTAACCATACGCTGAGTGGGGGAGGGAAAATAATTTGGCCATGGTTATAACAAAATTTGTAAGCTTGCTCAGGCTTGTTTAATTCCTTACTCGAAGTCATTTCCCTATATATGTATTGCTCCTTTCAGCAGTATACGGCATACCCCCGAACGATAAACATGCAGCCTGTAATTAATTTTCCTTAAGTTTATGGTCGAAAAGAGGGAGAGAGGAGAGGAAGCGACAGCACCCTCCCAATCCACCCTCATCTTATAGGGAGCTTTTGTTCTCAACTCGTATGCTTATGCATACGCTGGGGTAGGGGTAACAGAGACTAAACTTGCCCCTTACAAGCTCTTAACCTGCACAATTACGCAATTTCTAGTTCGTCTGGCTCCGAACTACGGAACGTCATGCGCACTCAGTTTTATTCTTGGGAATTGTGCTCATGAAGCCCAGTTTTGTTTTCTTTCACTGTGTAGATACGATTAAACAGAAGACGAGAAGACGGCCTCACGATGACGCCTTATCGGTGTCATGGAATGGGCAGACACTGCAAGTCAAGCTTCGAGCTTTATAACTGCCGCCGCAATGAAGAAGTCACAGTTTCGCCGTAAGTGCGAAGCAATGAATGCGATAGCAACAAATTATAATTGCGAAATAAGTCCACCGGGTCTCTACAAAGCGCCAGTGTAAGGAAACATGGCCACTCCAGAGACGGGGGGGGGGGGGGGGGGGGTTGTGCCTCAGCACGTACAAGTGTAGTATCTGTCTACTGATGCCTGTCGAGATAGCACGCGTGGCCACGCCTTTTTGATCAAAGTTTTCAATTGCTTTCCGAGCGGCACAGCCCCCTCCCCCCCTCACCAGCACCCCTTCGTGCTCCTTCGCCCGCCGGAGCCGGCCGGCGTTTCGCTTTAGCCGCACCCGGGTTCGTAAGCTTTCGCTTGCACATAGAGCCTACGACGCGCGGCGCTATGTTGTCAATTTCGACTTCATACGGAACATGACAGCGACAAAAAAAATGCGTCTCTAGGGTCCACATAATTGCTATTGCAATAAAATGGTTGAGAAAGTATGCCGAACACGAACATTTAATGCAAATGAGAAGCTTCTCTTTCTGAGAAATCCGTACGAATTTCCTTGTGGCTTCGTGCTACAAACGGGTGGTTGTCTATTTTCCCTTTCTTAACACGAACATTTACTATATCATCACCTATCAGTTCATCAGCGTGGCCGCAGCAATAGCAGCAAGCAAGGGGCGTAGCCAGAAATTTTTTGAGAAGTGGGGTGGGGGCGGGTAGTCCGACCGTATTTTATGTATGTTTGTCCGTGTATGTGCGCTTGCATATATACACATCTAAAATTTCAGGATTACGGGGGGATTTCAACCCCCTCCCCGGCCCCTTGGCTCTTCAAGTGACAGCAAGAAAGGATGCATCCCTCGGTTTCTGCTTCGCAACACTCGAGATGTTCACACAAACCGCAGTTACTGTGACAAGACAACGGACTAGCCTTTTTTTAGTTTCAAACGTTGAAAATTTATAGCGTGAAAACGTTCCACCGTCAAGATCACCGCTTCCTCGTGCCATCCAAGAGACTGAGTTCTGTCAGACGCATAAGCGTGCGCAGGGTTCCCCTTCAGGGGGGGCGAAGGTCCATTCAGCGCCCCCCCCCTCCCTATTAAGTCAATGTAAGGGGCAGACTTTGCGCCCCCCTATCTTAGGTGATTCGAGGGGGCGGCCGCCCCCCCTGCCCCCCCCCTCGTGCGCACGCCTATGGTCAGACGGCTCGCATTGTGTGTATACTGTCTAAAAAGTTACCCCGTCTTTTGTGGACGCTGCGATGAGGCATTACAACTATTACCCGGTTGGTCATGGCGGCGCTGCCTTATTTTTCTTTTAGCTGCTGCAGCACCTGGCAACAGCTCTGCAGTTCTGGGAACTACGGATTACGGAAGATACGTTGCTTTTAGTTCATTCGCACTCAGACGAGGAGATAATTGTGCTGTCTGTACTTTCAATGTAGCTCTGTTTTGATGAAGCCTAGCGTATGAAAGTGCTACAAAATGAATCGGGTGGTTTAATTCTCGAGTAAGAAAAAATGCTTCAATGTCAACACCACATTGAATTTACATGATTGCAAAGACTGTAAAACAACCAGGACATGCTGAAAAAACGGCGGTCGCTTCGTTCTCCATTTGAGCAATAGATGCGGGCAAGCCCACATGGGGTGTCCCCTATTGCTGTCTGTGACACGTTGGGTCATAGGCGTGCGCACGAGGGGGGCAGAGGCACCCCCCCCTTGTCACTTGAAGGGGGGGGGAGGGGGCTGCAAAGTCTGCCCCATACATTAGCTTAATAGGGAAGGGGGGGCGCTGCGACGAGCCTCTGCCCCCCCCTCCCCACCTGAAGGGGAACCCTGCGCACGCCTATGGTAAGGGTTTTATCATGTTCTTTGTACACACCACTCTGTCTCTATTACATTTCTCTATTCATGATAGTACGCCGCATTTTCTCAAGGATGCATTATAGTATCTTCTGTATATGTATCCGTACTTCCTTCTGTATCGTTCTGTATCTGTACTTATCATATGCATTGTATCACTCGTATTTCAATAAATCAATAAAAAGAGAAACAAGGAGAGTTGCATGTGTACATCCATTTTGTTATTTTCTTAAATAACGAAAATTAACGGGGATACCCATAGCTATGAGGAATTTTTTAATTACGAGGTATAAGAATGAAAACATCGATCACTTATGGCCGAGGTAAAAAAGAAACACATTATGCAGTTTCCCAAAAGTAACAGAAAACTGCACAATGCACAAAGCAAACGAGGCCTTCAACCGTACAGCCAAATGGACGGAATAATCCATCATAAGCAGGGCATTACTTGCCTTGATTTTACGCTTGCAACCCGGCAAAGCGAATGTCATTAAGATTTTTTTTTTTTTTGTGGTCTAAAATGGGAATTATTAGACAGTCTCGTGCTTGCATAGCTATATTCAGAGGCTGCAAACAAACCGTGTTCGCCGCGAATGCGAAACGGCGCTTTGAAAGCACACATTTTTCTCGATGCTATGTTCTTTTGTTTGTTTAATACTAGCGGGTTCACAATACATTAGCCTATGACAGTGCCTACGATGGCTAAATGTCTAAAGGTGCAGTGGCATCTTTGTCGCGGTGACGGTAATTTACTGACGACATTTGGCTGTTTCGTTTCCCCATGCACTCTATTGTGAATCTCTCTCTCTCTTTCTCGCGCGCACACACACACACTCACACACACACACACACACACACCCACACACACCCACACACACCCACCCACCCACACACCCACACACACACACACACACACACACACACACACACACACACACGCACGCACGCACGCACGCACGCACACACACGCACGCACGCACACACACACACACACACGCAGGCACACGCACGCGCACACACACACACACACATACATACATCTTTCTATTCTCCTTCCCCAATCCCCTAGTGCAGTGTAGCCAACCGGAAGTTTTTCTGGTTAACCTTCTGCATTTCTGTTTCCTTCATATGGTGAATCACTCGTGTTTTCCTGACAATGGTCCCACAGTACTCACGCATATTTTAGAATAAAAGGCACGCGTGACGCGTGTGACATCTTCGAATACGCAGCGAAAATGTTATAGGTGCATCACCTATAACATTTTCGCGCTTTTATGACATGCGTGGGACGTGTGGGCCGGAAGGAAAAAAAAAGACTTCTATTTCTCCGACTTCTGGTTGCCTTGATGTGCTTGTGCCATGAACGTTTTTCGTTTAGTAATTGCGTCGGGGTCAAGGTATTTGGCTAGTTTTAACATAGTATTATAGCGGGACATTATTTACGAAGTAGCAAACGGGTGAATTTAATCTATTCGTAAGAAAATTATTTAAAGAAAGGAATTCAAAGAAAATTATTAAAGCAAGAAAATGGTGCGTTCATGGTCAAGTGCCAGGTACTGCCATTGTTAAGCCAGATTGCAAAAATTCTCATGTTCAGTGCATCCTGATCTTGGTGTTAAACTATGGAGTCGTTGTTAGATGCAATTTCTGTCGATTTAATATTATCACGTGGTCGTGACGACGAAGAAGGCAGTCTGGCTATTACAGACTTAACGCTTCATTATGGCGAACTTGTGCCCGGCGAAAAAAAAAAGTCAAGCTACAAGAAATACACGTTGCACACTGATAACGGCGAACAGAGTGTCGGCCGTCGGTAATCTGATCTGCGGGGCACGTCGGCATCTATACATGCGGCCTCGAACATTCCAGCCTTATCTCTGGTGGCCGCGTGGGCTCCAGGATAAGCTGAACTGTTCGTGTTTTCGCGTTCAAGCCTATCAGAAGATTCTAAAATAATCCAGAAGGTCCCCTGACGCAAGCCAGTGGTTATTTGTGCAATGGACCGCTTACATAAAAGTAGGGAAAGAAGCGCGGCGTGGCAATACAAATAATAGTACCATATGGTGTGCGCAGGGTTCTCCATCAGGAGGGCAGGGAGGTTCATCGCAGCGCCCCCTCCCCATACTAAGTCAATGTATTGGGCATATTTCGCCCCCCCCCCCTCCCTTGGTGCGCATGCCTATGGTTAGAACCATAAACAGTCCTGATACAGGTCCCTGCGATATACCACGAAAAACAAACTCACGACGAGTTCGACTGTATAGTAAGCATCCCGCCGTACTAGTCACACCTCTAGCTTTATTTAGACGAGGCTGGACGCCGCGCCCATGCACGGAACCGCGGACTTAACACTCGGTAGCGCTCTAGCAACCCAGATGGATATAGAGGCGGCGGTTGTTTATTGCCCCAGCGAATGTTCCCACAGGAACATGCTCGCACAGGGGATTGCTTTCGTTACTTCATGGTTTATGCGGCATAAATTTCTGATCACCCCCTGGCAACTTTCTTGCTAGGCTTCCTCGCGCAATTCACTGCAGTCTTTGCATATCGGCAGCCTGTCATAGCTTCACGGGACCGTCTACCGGACCTGCATCGCCAGGACGCTGTAGGCTCTATGCCCGGGCCGCTTTCGCGGACTTTTGACTTGTCTATAGGCTTGGGTTATATAGTGGCAAGTACAATGCCGTGGTTGCTTCCGAGTGTCGCTTCGTTAAAATTTTAGGTTTCGAAGGACCGACAAATCCCTTTCTCGATTTTACGAACTTACCGATTCAATGAAACAATTCGGGCGTAGCCATCGCGTCGTTAAATTGAGTTTGAACTGTATAACTGTAGCGTTAGCCGACTCTATCTATAACTTAGCGACATTCTCCAGCACCAGCTGACAACAGCCACACTTTGACTGAAATATGGCCACCGTGACATGATATCGAACCCCCGTGCCCCAGCTTCGCAGCTTGCCAGGCTCACAAGCCTTTAGTCCTCGCCGCCCTTTTGACTGGTCCAGAAAATGAAGACATTGAACTTAATTGAAAAAAAAAAAAGCTCAGCCCATACGCCACCACGGCGGGCGTGGGATCGGGCTGGCAAAGAAGGCGCTTCAGAGCTTCGTCCGCTCACGGCTATATATAGATTTTCAGGGCCTTACGATAAATCGAAAAATTTTCAATAACAAAACGAAGAGTCTTCTATTAGATTAAGTACTCAAATTGAGCAGCGCACGTTCCAAATCCCGAACATATTTCAGACAATGAGCACCTACAGGTATAACCTCAAAGGAATGAAACGTAGCAACAGCGAAGGGTCGCGTTTCTTTCACCGAAATGCATGCAGCCTAAGCTTTTACGGAACTATCAACGCTGTATTGATCGCCGGATGAAAGCGTTTGTGCGTAATACTCAGGTGGACACCGAAGCGAAAGTGTCATCAGTCCTCAATCATCATCATGTTATTAGTGGTTTGTCGGTTCAAAGTAATCGTAATGACCATTTATTAAAGTTTATTTAAATTTTTGTTTCAAACAGTGTGTTGTGGCATTGTGAAAATGATTGCCTTTCTATTCGAATAGTATTCGATTCTGTTCTAAGATAAAGTTCACTATTCGCACAAAAGATTTAGGAAGCGTGCGAAATTTTCCTAGACGCGCGTGTAGATGGCGCTACGGGTTCTTTCACACTCGAGGAACGCCGGGAACAATGAACGGGGACAGAGAATAGCATTGAACTCCTTTGCAGAGAATGCTGCAGATTAAAAACATGTTTTCAGCATGTTCTGGACTGACGTCTTCTCCAAGTAGATATGCTCGTTAAGGACTGCAGTTAAAAAAAAAAGTAGGAATAACAGAGGCACTCTTGACGCACGTCTTCTTTAAATAATCTCTAAGGTATGCATTCTCTAAAGCACCGCATAATTGCCGCTGCCGTCTTCTAGAATACCTTACTGGAGTTGTCAATACCCTGATGTTACCTTTCCGCGCGTTCACACCGGCAAAAGTGCGTCAGTAGCCGCATGCGCTTTTGCATTCCAGAGTGCCATGCAGCGTGCGTCGACAAAGCCGTCGTGCGTCGACCGGATTGTGACTGGGTGAATTTTTATGTGCACTTGCGTACGGGCGAACGTTTTCCTTGAATATTAGCGCGAACATATGGGTTTTGCCTATGCCCGGTTTTCTCTTCAGCGCTTTTTGAAAGACGGGGTACAGATTATTCTAGAAAAACTGGCCACTCTGTATACCAAATGCCTCTTGACTGTAAGCGTACCAGAATCATAGAAGAACGCTTGCATAATCATAATTTATAACAATGGGGATGTCAAGAAAATAAAACATTAGAGGCCGGTCAGCTTGCTGTCCGTTGTCTGCAAGCTATATCAAAGGTAAGCGCTAATAGAAATAGTGCCACCTTAGAATTCAATCAACCGAAGGATCAAGCAGGATTTCGCACAGACTACTCGACGGTACATCACATTCACACTATCAATCAGGCAGGGGCGTAGCCAGAAATTTTTTTCGGGTGGGGGGCACCACTTTGATTTCGGGTGGGGCACCTCCTTGAAATGGTCATTTTGCGCTCTGTATGCCATGGCGAAAAAAAATTTCGGGGGGGGGGGGGGGGGGCACGTGCCCGGTGTGCACCCCCTGGCTACGCCACTGCAATCAGGTGATGGAGAAATGCGCGGAACATAACCAACCCCTATATACAGTCTTCATAGATTACGAGAAAACGTTCGATTGGGTCGTAATCTCAGCTGTCATGAAGGTATTACAAAATCAGGATGCTGGAGCTGCTGTATCTACAGCAGCTCCAGCAGCTGTAGATACAGCGGATCCACAGCCAACATAGTTCCTCCTTAAAGAAAGCAGTAAAATTCAAATAATGAAAGGTGTAGGCAGAGAGACACAATCTCCCCAGTGCTATTCACCGCGTGCAGTATGCAGTAGGTTTTCAAGGGCCCTAGATTGGGAAGAGTTAGGGATACGAAGAGTACCTTAGTAACCTGCGATTCGCTGATGCATGACATTGCATCAGCGCTGCTGAAGTTCCTGCGAGCGACCCGCCTCGTTGAACGCTTGTGACACTCCTGTGTTTGTGTGTGTGTGTTTCTGCTTCCCTCCCTCTCTCATTCCCCTCTTCCTTACTTTTCTGTCTCCCCTTACCCCTTCCCCAGTGCAGGGTAGCCAACCAGATACTTGATTTCCGGTTAACCTCCCTGCCTTTCCGCATCCCATCTCTCTCTCTCTCTCTCTCTCAAAGGACGAATTGCAACTCATGATTATGGGGTTGGACAGGTAGAGCAGAATGATGGTTCTAAAAATCAATATGCAGCAAAAGTATTCAGCAGACTAGGAAGAGAACAATGCTTTCCGATAGGTAGTGAGGCACTGGCAGTGGTAAAGGAAATGCATCTGCTTAGGGCAGGTAGTGAACACAGATTCGAACCATGAGTCTGAAGTAACTAGAGGAATAAGAATCAGGTGTATCGCGTTGCGGAGATGCTTAAAGATCACGAATAGCAGTTTGCCGCTTGTTTTGATGTAGGCGCGGGGAGCAGGCGTATTGAGTGGTGTCAGAGGGCAACAAGGTAGAGGACACAACTGGAACAGCACGCAAACGCTTGTCGGGACACAGAACCACACAAGTGACACCAATGCAAAGCACAGCTACATACAATAAATGCCCAAGCCGTCTCTACAGAAGATTTCACGCGTTGTTGTTTTTGGACGAAGCTGTCGTGGCAGCGTTCCTCGCAGGCTCGTACGACGCGACGCGGCAGACATGTTCTCGCTGGTTCTTCTGCCTCCATCTGGCGCCAGGAGACGTGCCGTTTGCGAAGTCCATCGGGCATGGACACGGGAGTCTCGGTTCGGGAGGCCAACAAAAGATGTTGGCCTCCCGAACGTTGACGTCCGACCGGTACCAACGCATATTCTCTAAAAAAAAGGGCCAACAAAACGGGGTTTTAGACCTTGCCATTACCACATCAAATTATATATTCCGGCTCTGGGCGTTTAGAACTCTTTTTTCAGAATTGCGTGAAGCGCATCTTGCCAACCAGTACACCCGACTTGGCTGCCGCCGAACAATGGTGCTCGTTTGTTGAAACGCCTGGGCATCGTGCACAAGGCTCATATAGACACCACAGATCGGGCACCGGAAGCATGGAGGTATAAACCACGATATGATTGTGTGGTACGCTGTAGGGGAGGGCTCCGGTAAATTTCGACCACCTGTGGTTCTTTAACGTGCACCTAAATTCAAGTACACGAGCCTCGAGCGTTCCGTCTCCACCGAAACGCGACCACCGCGGCCGGGATCGAACCCGCGACTTTCGGGTCAGAAGCCAATCACCTTAAGTACTGCACTACCGCGGCAGTAAAATATATTAATCTCGAGATGTCAGGTCTTTCTAGAGTGTGTTGTGAAATGCATTGGCCTGCTTCCGCTAACAGTTGTTGGGACGGGTTGGCGCGAGGCTTAGCCTACGAGCACGGCCGGCAAGGAACCCCGAAACGCATTGAGGCGCTGCGGCAGGGTTCGTCGACTCCGTCACGGCGCAGAAATGGCACCCGAGGCAGGATGTGAGAAAACGGGGGTGTTTATTAAAGCAAGACGCAGCACTGTGTGACAGTCACGGGATTGCAGGCCGAACAGGGGAACTCCTCAGGACCGACCGAGCATGCTGGCCTGAGGCGCTATCGGCTACCACACAAAGGGCACAAAGAGTGCGCGAACGATATGTCGCCTGCTAAGGTAAGGCAGCGCCTGACTCTCTTCCAGAAAGCCTGAGCGCATCTCCGCGACGACTAAAAGCCAGACAGAAGAAATTTCGGAAGAAGAGGGTGCCCGAGCGCTGTCATGGCAGGCCAATGAGAAAGGGCGCGATACGATGACGTATGCTAGCGTGGCGTGCGGCGCCAGCACCTCTCGACTCCGGGGAAGGAGAAGCATGGGGAAGGGGAGACGGCGCTGCGGTGAAGGTTCGCCACCCCCCCATTTCCTCGGAGTACCTCCAGAGGGGAGGGGGGAGTCGGAAGACCTCGGGAGGTCCTCCTAGTCCTGACACGGTAGGGATCGACTAATTGCTGTAGTTATCACAGGGACCCCCGACCAAGGGATCCTCCATTAAAATATCAATAAATACATTTTATTGAAGACGACTACGGGCTTCTTGTCGATTCAAGTATCAATAAAGGCATTTTACTCTCTCTCTCTCTTGTTCAGAGTTCGAGAATGATCTCGTTGTTTCGAATCCACGCCGTTTGAAGCCCGTGGCTGTGTCCTCGGCGAAGTATCTGGTGGCCGGCGGTTGTAAATTGACACTGGTTCGAGGAAGTGGTGGCACGCGGTTTGGGCACGCGCACTTTCGTAAGAACGCGCGAGCTGAAGTGCTACATCTACCAAATGCAAAGTTTTGCATCAATGTTGGTATAGTGATACGCTATCACTAGGCTAACTTCTGCTTCTTAGTTGTGTGTGTTCAAAGGCAAGGTGTTTAAAAAGACGTTAGCATGTGCCATGGCTGTGTTTTCTTTATCTTTTGTCCTGTCTGGTAACACTTTCACACAAATTACTGCAGTAAAGCATGCCTTTCATAACGTACTCGGTTGAATGGCACAATGTTTTTGCTAATAACCGCTTAGTGTGCCAACTACCTTCGCATAGTTTGCACCGCGCTCAATGAAACAAACATAAAAAAATTGTAACAATAGACAGTCCCAGCAAGAATAGGGTGCATCATAAGCTAAGTTGACTCAATTACAATGCACAAATCCGCATCATGACTGCAATCTTTTTTTTTTTTTTTTTGCTTCCTTTCTGTTCAGAAAAGTAAGCTTCTAACTCATCTCATGCATTGGCTCAGGAATATTTAGCTTACGCTCAGAAGCGCACCAACAGTGAGTGATGGATCGCTGCAGGTCTCCCGTGAACGCAATAAAGCGCGATTTTTCACCGAAGAAATGGATCCGACTAAGCTGGCTCCTTCGTTAAGTAGAATACCGTCGCAACCAACTACCCCCGTCGACAGTGCGTGGGCGCGCGCGCTCATCGCGCAGTGCGTGCGTTATCTCCATAAACGGAGTTGTCATCCTCGCACCAGTGCCAAATCGCTGGGCTGCGAGCTCGTCTAGGCCTAATCGCGGGCCACCGCGGTCACGGCACCCGCTCGGCTCGCTCGAAAAAGAACACCGCCGGTGCCAGCGTTTCGTGCGGCCCGCGTGCCCGATGTGTATAGCGGCGACCGCGTGTCGCGTCTTTCAAATTCGTCGGTGGCCAGTCAGTCGGTGCACCGATGGGAACATTTCTCGCGGGTCCCAAGCCAATCACAAGAGCACTGACCGCCCCATTGGACAAAGTTGATAGGACGACAGCCGACCGCTCGCACTCAGTGGCTGGGTTGTCGACCATAGGCGCTGCGCTTTTGCCCTCGCAGCGCGCACGACGCAACACTCACTCACCTTCGAATCCGGCTTCGAATCAAATCTCCTTGTGTTCCACGAGCACGCGTGCGGAAATATCAGCACACTAGTCAACGCGGGAAGTCAACGAAACTGGAGCGATTACACTGTCCGGGTTGCCCCTGTTTTTAGCGGCGCTCGCTTTGCAATTTTGTATGCTTTTCGCTAGTGCGCGCTACTGCCGCTCCAAGTTTCGGTGGGCGCTCCGGTAGCAGTTCTGGTTCGTCCTGGCTAGAACACCCGCACAGAGTTGTGATAGTTTATTGCACATTTCTTAGCACTGTGAGGAGTGTGGCTGCGCGCCTCAGTTTAACCTCACAAGCATCGTTTCAAGACATCGTGACAAGACAACTCGAGAAATAATCGAGGCATGGCACATCCAAAATAAAAATGATTCATGTATCAGCTGTCCCGCAATCGCGCTACAGGATAAGCAAATTTTTTACCTCAATGGATAACTTGTTTTGGTTTTTGTTTGCTCTTTTGCGGTGTGTGTAGCCACGTGTGTGTGTATATCTGAAATGTGCTATTGAAGAAACTTCAGTTGTAAGTCGGCGCTTGTGTTCGTGTGATCATTAGTCTTTTCGTCTGATTTGTCGCACCGTTCAAAATGTACGCGTAATACAAAGGTTGCCGGTGCGGTTCCCGCCGGCGGCAAGTTGTCTTTTCGTTCACTTTACTTCCTTCAAATCTATATGATAATTACTAGAAATACACCTAAAACGGTACAATTAACCGTCTCCTAGACCTTCCTTGGCTTCATTATCTGCTTGCTTTTCATTAACGCTGTATCAAACAAAGAAACGAGCCCTCAAGATGTCATTTCATTCAATAATAATTGATGTGGTTTTACGTCCCAAAAGCGCGGCATGGTTATGAGAGACGCCGTTGTGGAGAGTTCCGGAAATTCCGACCACCTGGAGTTCATTTAGGGCTGTGCAGTATCGAGATATGAGAGTATCGCGATGATATCTTAGAGACACTTTTGTATATCTGTATTTCTATATCGAGATACATTTGCAAAATATATTTGTATCTCAGTGGTGAAATACTTTTACGACGTATCGATTATATCGCGATGCAGCACAGGGAGCGGAGTTACTTTTTTCGGGGGGAAATAAGCCAACGTGTTTCCAAGGGGGGAACGAAGACCTTTTGGTCCTAATCCAAGCAAAGGCGCTCTACCGGCCGGCGACACAGTGAGGGCGGACGAAGGTTTCACACACACAGCACAGAATGGCTCATCGGGTAAAAGCGCCTGACGCCGCTGATGGCGAAATCGCGGATGGAGTATTCTCACCCTGTATACCTACGAAATTAACTTTCTCTAAACGCAGGTACCACACCCCTATTTTATTATTATTATTTTTTTTTTTCTGGGTGGAAGGCCATTTCGAGAAATCGCGAGTCTTGTCTTGAGGCCGAATCGACGCTGTCTAAATGACAGCCTGTTTTAAAAGCTGCTGTTGCTTCAGTACAATTAACGAAACAACCTCGTGTCTAACAGACCTTGAGTCTAGAATAAATGTATGCTTTTTCTTAATGCACTGCCCGTACGCTAGTGATTCGAGCGATATTCTAGACTTGCATGTTTTAATGCGTTGGAACATTAATCACGGTATTATCCTCCACCTAGTGAATGTCTTAGCGGAGCACCAGCATCACCGGAATAAAAAAAGTATTCTAGTATTTGTATTCTTGTATCCGTATCCCTTAACTGTATTCCGGGATACTTTTTTTCCTCTTTTTGCAAATGTGTCTCGGAAGTATCCCGTTACGTCAAAGACAAATCTGTCTCAGTATCTGTATTTTAGGCTTCCAGCCCATGTATTTCGACATCTGTATTCCGGAATACTTTTATGAGTATCGATGCCCAGCCCCGAGTTCATTAATGTGCACCCCTAAGTCTAAGCACATGGGCCTGTAGCATTTCGCCTTCATCGAAATGTGGCCGCCGCGGCCGGGTTTGGAGCCCGCGACCTGCGGGTCATCAATCGAGTGCCATAACCACTAAAGCAACATGGCAGATACCCGTACGTGTATTGTGGACGAGCCTGCATGGCTTTCTGTCCGAAATTTCTATTTCCGTGAATAGCGGTTCTTTTTCTTTTTTTGTCAATATATCTGCGCGCGAAGGATGATTGGTTGCTTTGTTTGCGATCCTTTATGCTCGGCTGCGTACAAGCTCGCAGACGTAAGTCAACTTTGAGGAAAAATAGCTCGAACGTAACTGCCACATTGGAAGCAACGAGATGTGCGCAGATCGTGAAAGTGAGAAATGAATTTATTCCTTAAAGGCCGATATAGCTACGAGGAAACCGGGAAAATAAAGAACAATAGCGACCAGCAAACACCGTCACCGACTATATGACGCATCGTACCGTCTAGAACGAGCGTAAGCTGAAACACCACAACAATACGCCAGGTTTGATTATTGTTGATGTATAAGAATCTTCCATCAAAGTTTACATGGCCTGCGCGCGCGCTAAAGCCGATGAGCATCCTAAGAAAATTGTTTTCTTTTATAGCGATAGCAATTATATGGGACAGTCTCGATGGGTTTTCGCCGTCGCCGTCGCCGTCACGTCCCGTATAAAGTCCAAATTGATAAGATCCCCCCAGCGCGTCGTACGTTCTACCCTGCGGGTAATGGCACGCGAGTGGGGACGACGAACCCGGCTGAAGCGGAGATCAAACGAGCCGGCCCACCTCCGTCGCTTCGAGGCGCATGCGATAAGATCCCCCCCGCCTGTTAGACTGGCCGCCGAACGCTCAAGCAGAGAGGAAACGCCCCGCACGTCTTTAACGAGCATGAAAAAAGACGCGAGAATGGGGGGTGGGGGGGTTCTTTGAGCAGCAACTGCATGGGTGCGACCTTTGATTTTACGAGCGCGGATCGTCGCTGGCGCGCGCGTTATCTGGCTATCTCGGCAGCCGTCAGCGGGCGGCTCGTATGTCCTACGTGCTGCTCTCTCAACACTAAGAGACGGTGCGCAAAATGTGCCTTGAGCGGCCGTATTCTCTTACACCAGCGTTTTGTAGAGTTGCGTGAGATCGGATCCAAAAGAGTTAGCTGCCAGCCTCACTTCGTATAACATTACAGTTTGTTGCTATCGCATTCATTGCTTCACCCTTGCGGTGAAACTGTGACTTTTCTTCTTCTTCTTCTCCTTATTCTCATCTAGCTTATAATAACCTTAACAGAAATCTCACTCTTCCCAGAAATAGCCGTGCAGTGTATATTTTCCCCTTACGTCTTTCTTTAGCGTTGTTATTGTGTGTATCACCATAACAGTAAATATGGTGGTGTGGTTATGTCTGTTGATCTTCCGATAAAATGTTTTGTTCGCTTCGGTCTAAAAACGAGATCACGAGGCTATTTGCAAAAAAAATAGCAAAACAGAAAAAAAGGAAAGATGGACTGTGTTGGTCGTAAACGTGGGAAGTCGCATTGGTGCATTTCGTCCTTTCACCAAAGAAGTATACCCAATGCCCGAACTGCATAGTCAGAAATTTCATTTGTCAATATATTTTTTTCGAGTGTTGTCTTCTCGCGAAAGAAATGCGCCTGGAATTCTCGTGATTAACCGTGCTGTCTGCCAGAAACGACTTTACATTTCGCTGAAATGGCACTTATTTTTAGAAGCGCATGTGCATTTACATGGACCGCTGTGGCGATAGAAGTTGTCTGTCTCAAAAAAAACTTTAGAATCTATTCGTATGCAATGGCACCATTTATCTTGTGGCGCCAGAAGTTGATCCATCTTTCTTGAACGACTTATTTAGCCCTACAGCCGTGCAGAAAAACAGCATCCATTACGAAATAGAAAACCGAAGTACGCAGCCTTATCGTTTTGTATTAAATGCGAAGCATTTCTTAGCGAACTGCAGGCACTTTGATGGTTTCTATCTATCTATCTAGCCGCCTGCGTCTGGGTGCTCTCGCGATCGCCTCCTTAACGTGGGTTAGACCAAAATTAGTATGGGAAGGTAAGAGTGTTTGACGAATATGTCTGGCTGGCCATGACATGAATAAAGTGAAAATCCCGTCGCGTACGTCGTCAAACCCTTTGCCCCCAGACACGTGTGGCACATACCCGTATACCATGCGGGTATGCGCCACAGGTTATTGACAGTTTATATCTACCCAAGAACGGCGAGAACACACAATTTAAATGCCAGAGCGCTAAAAAAACTGACATTAATTGGCAGTCTTGACACGACGAATGCAAAGAATAAATACCAGGGTCCCAGCAGGAATCTAACCCAACCATTCTGCGTGGCAATCAAGTATTCTACCACAGAGCCCCGCCAGGTCTCGAAACTGCTATGGAAAAAGACCAATGCAGGCTTAATTTTTGCAAAAGCGTCAATTATGGTTGCTGTGCTGGCTTTCCGCGTCTGCTGTTGGTAATACTCATGTTGTTGTTGGCATCGTTACGCAACTGTAAACAAGTGGTTATATATGTGCGTATACTTATACTAATTATGCACTGCCATTGAATTACGCGTTCAAAATACTATTGATTATGAATTGTTATATGTACGCGTGTATGTAAGTGTATATTAATTATATGTGTGTGCATACGTGTGCGTTTACTATTTATTTTGATTATGAATTGCTATCTTGCTATTTGTAAAAGTGCTTGTGATTCACCCTTGATACCACTCCTGCATGGGCTCAGTTCTCAGCCTGCAGTATCCTGTAAATAAATAAATAAATAAAATAAAATAAAACATATGTGACTGTTCAACATGTCTGTGCGTACAACATTTGTACATATATTTAGCGTCATTTCGTAACGTTTCGCTCAATAAAAAAATTACACCACAGTCACATTCCCTTGGCATGCTTCGCATGACATCGATTCCTATGGTACGTGGGATCTGCCCAACTTTTTCGTGGAGAATACGTAGGCCCTCGCCATTTTTCAAAAACCTTCGGTAAACGTCATTTGAAGCTGTGACATATAACATCAACAATAGGTCAGTGTGTAAGCAAGAGCAACGGCGAAGATGGTATGCGCATAATTGTAACGTATAAACACGATCAGAGCATTTGTATTTCTACGCTGGCTTTCCAAGCTTCCGGAAGTGGCCTTAATTAAGATTGAAAGACCGTGCGCACAGAAATCGAGGGAAAACCGGCGCCAACTTGTGTTTAGGCTTTTGGAATCCTGTTGTCAAGCTATTCTATAATCGTGCCCTTTATACAGCTGTATTAATTCAAAGCCCGCGCGACGCGCAATTCAAAATGTTAACTACGCGCTTATAGGGCATCCCGTCTTTATTGCAAATGGCGATGTTATTTGCGACACCGCTGAACTACTTGCGGACCACTCACATTATTCACTTAGTGTAACGAATGTCTTTAACTGAAGTAATCTTGTTTCTCAGTTCGGTGTGGTTATGTAGTCGTTCGGCCACTTTCAAGCGAAAGAACTTCTTAGCATTTAAGAGCTTACGCTGCGGATGTTTAGCCGGAAGTGCGGAAAACGATTATCAACGCGAAAGCCTAAGATGACTCACCAAACGCGCAAATTAACCGGCGGCGTCGGCGTCAACAAGAGTGATGCAAGAGCCCTCATCACGTTATGACGTCAGTGTTTGACGTCACAAATCGCCAAATTTTGTGACGTCATCGCGATGATAATATGACGTCACATAACGCGGTCATCCGTATTCATAACGGGTCATCCGTAGCGGGTCATCCATATTTAAGGCGAGAACGCCACATTTCCATCCAGGACAGCATAACTTCAACACCTTTTTTCTGCTTCTCAGTCGATCTATCGATCCTATTCGGCCCCCCCCTCCGAAAGCTTTTGTGCACCTGACGTGGTTTTGCATTGCCTCCGTGATCGGACCACCTATGACCCCGCGACGATCCCTTGTGATGACGTCATCATGTGACGTCGCATAATGTTGCAGACACATTTTTTTTTAAACACCCTTTATACTGACTAAATAAAGGAAGTGCATACTGGAAAGAGGACGACACGAGCACTGTACGATCGACAAATTTTATTTGCTGAGTAGCCCTTATACATGTAATCGCCCATGCGCAATACAGAACACCGAGAACGGTCCTACATTTAAGGGCAGTTATACTAAAAAGGGAGATTTTAATCTCGCTTAGCTACAATAACACCCATCTTTCCGATCCCTGTCAGGCCTGCTATAGAAGGAAAGCACGAGTCGTCTGAGAGCCAGAGGTATGAAGTGTCCAAACTGCTACTGAAGAGTCTCCATAAAGCAGAACATGGTCTTGTTGAAGCCTTTTGCATCGAGAAGTAAGAAAAAGAGCGTGTCAGTGACGCACGGGTGGTTTGACGCGGGAGGAATGGTGTTTTTCCAGTAATTGCCTGTGGGCACGTGACGCTAATCAGTGTTCCCTTTGCACATGGGTGAAGAGAAATGCATATAGGCGCCTTTCGTCAGATAAATCTTGCTGACAGTGCAGCCGCTACAGAACTCGCTAGAGTTGTTGATAAAAATTGTTCAAGCCAATCCTGATACTCGACGTAGAATCACAAACGCGTGTGAGCGAAAAACACTTATAAAAAAAAACTGTGAAATCGTTTCCTGAGTTCGTACATGCAAATAGTCCCTACGCTAGAATATTTTGTAAGGACAAATGCAGCTAATTTTTATGTAACATATAACTGTTAGTGAAGGCGATCGTGTAATGGTGAATACCTCTTACGAACAAAGAACTTTGCGAATGCCGAAATCACTCGACATCTCGTCGGTAAGCGCTGCACGCTAATATTGCGAGAGCAATTTTATAAGCACTCAAGGTGCTTTTTACCGTCGGTGGTCGCCGTGAGGTTCCGTATAAATTTCAAGGGTTGTAGTATCACCCTGCGCATGTGCATCGTATGTTCAATGTGAGAATGAAAGCGTGCGAGGGCGGCCTATGTTTGCGGAGATGAAGCGGAGCGGAAACATTCGTCGCGCGAGAAACCATATGGAGTAGGAGGAGGAGGGGGGAAGGTCACGGAGAGCGGGGGCTGCGTGGCTCGGGCACCAACTGCGTGCTTCCGCCTGCCCGAAGCGGTCGCGCGTGCTTTATCTTGACAGGGACCCGCAGACTGCTAGCACCTTTGTACTCGCTGTGTTCTCAACGCTCAGTTTGCGTTGCAACTATAGACAGCACGACGGTCACATCGCTCGCCGCAGCGGTCGCGTTTCCTTACGCCGATGTCTTCTTCAGTTGAAATTGAAATTTTATTCCACGGCAAGGAGTATATCACGTAGAGGGAAGGTAAAAGCTGTTAGAACAGCTTGAGGAGCCCTGACCCCCTAGTACACAGGATACCAAAGAAGCGTGCGGCTAATTAAAGTACAACCTACTTAGAGAAATATGTATGAGTTTCAGAACGTGGTTTAAAAAAGGAGACTACGATTATGAAAAAAGAGGAAATCATCGCTTCACATCATTACGCCCGGTCGGAGTGAGTGAATAACTTTATTCAGTTCCTGCAGGTTTCCGGGCTGGGTTCCCACCTAGGAGCCGGTCGAGAGACCGTGTCTCTCAGCAGCTCTTTTGGCCTGCTGGGTCGCCCAGAGTCGGTGCTCTTGTCCTTAGCTGAGCAGCGTGGCCCGCCAACGCACCCGGAATGTCCTCATTGGAAGCCGCATTTCTAGTTTTGGCAATCGGGGCTGGACACTGCAAGAGAATATGCGCTAGTGTAGCCCTATCAAGTGCAACACTTGCATAGGTCGTATAGAAATCAGTGTAAATGTGCATTATTGTGACGGGATTAGCTCAGGTGACTGTTTGTAGTTGCCACCATTGAACGGACTGGGCCCGATTGAGTTTGGAGTGGAAAGGGGGATGTTCCTTTCGCTGACTTTTATAGTGTTGGGTAATATCGCTGAATTTGGTTAATCTGCTCCCCACTCCCACTCGTCCACAAGAGAGCCCTTTCGGGTGGCGTCAAGCGCAGACGCAGCTGGGAACGTGACACCTCGAGCCACGTTGTGCGCCACCTCGTTAACGTTGACCTCCGCGTGGTCGACGAGTGTATGTGCGGGAAACCAGAGGATGTATGCATTTTGTTCGTAAGGGCAGGTTTCCCCTTTAGTAAGGACGGGCAATCCCACTGGAGATATCCTACCACTTGCAAAATATCGTACTGCCGTTTGCGAGCCGCTGATAATATTTTGGGCATTAATGTGAGCTATGGCCAGCGCTATAGCTACCTCATCAACCATTTCCACGTGCCTTGGCTCCAAGTTGTTGCTATCGCATTCGCACATTCGCTGCGACTGTTTTATACCGTATCATCGCTCTAGCCATCGGTGATGATTTGTGCAGCAGTGGCTGCTATTTCTTTTCTAGACAATCGTAACGTAAGAAGCATTTGTGAGTATGGGCGGGTCAGGATTCTTTTATTCCCGTAGATTCATTTACAAACAAGCTGCAATTAAAGACGCATCTAAGAGAAAACCGAAAACCAATTTCACTTATCATTCTGCAATACGAAAATTTGTGCTGTGGAATTAGCATGCCGCAGTACAAAAAATATCTTTTCTCGAGGAGATGCTTTGTAAGCAATAGAAAAATGCGCAAAACATGAAGACAATGCTTCTATGGTGGGCAATGGTGGGCAATGGGCTTCAATGGTGGGCAATGCTTCTATGATGTTCCCGCAGAATCTTTTGGATTGAGCTATAGTTGGCAATGAGTCATATGCGAAGAACTTCGAGGCGCGAACTGCACGATGACAGATAACACAAACAAACAGGATGGACCCAGAGCTCCCCAGCTATGAAATTCTTGCTATTCTTATATATCTTATGTTCCTTATAGTTCCTTAAACTTCGGAAAACAAAACGACAAAAGCCCCTCCTGTTTGTGTTTTTCGTCATTGCATAGTTCGCTCCGAGAATTCCTTCGAATGTGAAGTTCACGCTACAGCTCGAGGTGACGTCGTAAATCATGGTGACGCCGGCTAGGGCATTTGAGATTATTTTAGATGCGAAGCAGCTCTTTGACTAGGCTGTGTAACGCTGTCCCTCCGTCCGTGCGTCCGTACGAACGCTCCGCAACGCGCTCCCCCTCGCCGCAGGTGTTGGAGCGGTGCCAAGTAGGTCACGCCGCAGCTGCGCGTTGACGTCACGCTCCCCTCGCAGTGCGCGCTGACGTCACTCTCTCCCTCGCCTGCCGCTCGCTCGCCGCAGCGCCCGCAGCTGCCGCCTGACGCTCGCCTAACGTACGCGTTGAAACATGTCTGTACGTGTCACCTCTCTCTCGCTTCACCCTCTCCACCGCTCCCATGCGCAACGCTGCTGCTTCGCATCCCATCAGGGTTCCCTTTGGGAAGATGGTGTAAATTTTTTTTATCGGTAAAATCGTAAAGTAAGTGTGCTGCACGAGAGCCAGAGACTCAACATGAATAGTTTCTGGAAGTTTTGGGGAGCCAACGTGGCCGAAGTACGAAAAAGAAAAAATTCAAAGTCGGTGACGTCACAACGGTATACGGGCGTTGTTGTTTTGGAGCAATATTTAAGAAGTGACACTTTTGCAAGGTTGTGCAGCGTAAAATACCATACTAAAGGAGAACACGAACACAGAGTATCAGCCTTATAACATACCAACTGAAGGTTTATTCAGGAAACGAGCTTTAAAAGAACAATTGTGGAGTTTATCGTGCCACAGCCAAAACGGTACTACGACACTCTCCGCAATGGGGGGACCACAGTTTAGTTTCATCATCTGGTGTTTGTTTGTTTGTTTGTTTTTCTGTTTTCTTTTTTTCTTTTTTTCTTTTTGTGTGCACCTAAATCTAATTCCATGATTGCTCTTGCACTTCGCCCCCCACCCATCTAAATCCGGTCGCCGCCGCTGGGAATCGAACCCACGATCTTGCACTTGCCAGCGTAACGCCTCAGCCGCTAAGGTATACCTCGGCATGTGTGTGTGTGTGTGGGGGGGGGGGGGGGGGGGGTGGAGGAAGGAGGTTGTGGTGTTACACCCCCGCCAACCGTCTTTTTTTTTCCAATTTCGCATGTGCATATATGCACGCGCATCTGCAAATGCACGTACGAGCGAGCATAAAGGATGTTTGAAATACCCCCCGCCCCTTCCCCCGGGAAAAAATTTTACTCTACGCCCCTTCGCGCCCCTACTGACACGGAACCACTACGATTGAAAATAAACCCGAATATCTCTACAAACGGATGAACGTGGCCAATTAGAAGCTCGCACTGTTGTAGATACATTGCCTTATAGAGAGCACTGACACAAAAATTTCGCACCTTGTTTTTTTTTTCTTTTTTTTTTTTTTGCAATAGGTAGCTTATGACCCACTTATCACGGCTGGAAACCTGGTTTGCGCGAGTGCGCGACGGTTACTTATTTAGAGCCGTTTTTAGAGCACCCAGTCGCAGTTTCGGTTTCAAAGAGCACCGAGCTAGGCAGGAGCAGTTCCGGTGGCAAGGTAAACGCAGCTGGCCACGTGACCACGCAAAACTGTGACGTGGCGCCAGGCGCGTGAGCGGGCGCCGCACTGACAGCCAGCACACTCAAAGCCGCAGACAAGGAGGAAGGAATCGCAGGCAGCGAAAGCGCAAGGCGTGTGCCAGCAACCAGCCAACACAAACTCGTGACGTAGGTTTGTTTACATTGCCACTCGGTTGATGTCGGCGTCGCGGGGGCCTCTGCATCTCGCTCAGTCGCGCGGCATGCACTTTAAAAATTATTTTAAATGTGTTCTAGGCTATATTTGCCCTTGATATTTCGTAGATGTTGTGTCTCCACATAAATCTATCTCGCTCATTATCTCGCCTTCGAAATTTCATGTCAGTGCTCCTTTAAGCAAATTGGCACGGCATCTTTACAAGAAGCCACGGTACAAGTGCTTCCATTAAGTCAACCGCGATAAAGACGAAAGATCACAGTGAAAAATTAACTGTCTATTTTCGAGAAGTTTAGAGATGACATACGCGAAATATTCTGACGCGAAACGTGGCGTCGCGGACGAGAAAGGTGATAGAATTGAAGCCACAATGAAAAATGTCACAGCATTGCCATATAGAAGCTTGCAGGACTTAGGCGATTTACAAATATTTTTTTACTTCTTTATTCCCCTTTCCCCATGTGTAGGGTAGCGAACTGGACGTAGTCTATAGTTAACCTCCCTACATTTCCTATATTCCTTCTCTCTCTCTCTCTGTCTCTCTCTTGCCTACACCTTCGAAAGCATGACTCAGATTCGAGTGACACATGACCTTCCAAATATACCAACTCGTCTTTTGGTAGAATGATCGATGGTTCACTACAGAAATCTCGTGGGTTTTGTTGATAAAGAAACTATATAATATTCCTCTTTCCAATGTGTTATTTGCAGTTTTTAGAAAGCTACTTCCCTGAAAATCCGGTTCGAGTCAAGTGTTTCAATGTGGTTCGAAGTCTGTGTAACTTGAGTAGCTGCGTGCGTATCGTGAGCTTACCAGGCACGTTGACTACACTGCTTCTAAAGGGTAACTCATTGTCTGACATTACGCCGGCACCCATGTTAAAGCACAGACGTTGCCTTTATCAAAGCGAAGTGCAAGCAGCGTTCGTTGGCGTATTTCTGCAAGGACGAGCAACGCTTCTCCATTCATAGGAGCGCGTATGTAAGAGTTAGTGCATGGGCTACATTAAAGTCGCCAACTATTACACATGCTGTCCTTTTCTTGCTATATCCACGCAAAGTGTCTTATAAACCGAACAATGCTTTCCTGCATCAGGTTGCAGGCTCCAGCACCTCCACCAGTGTCGCGACGTGAAGACAGAGGTCGTGATGTACAATTAAACAGAGCAGCAGCAAGACGGTCTTTTTAATACCGCTCGCCAGAGAGTTACTTCTTCTTTCTCGTCTTCTGCCTTCTAGCACATGCGCGTGTGCGCTGTCGTCTTCGTCTTCCTCGTAGGAGGCATGTGGAAATATAGATTGGGAATGAACTCTGACGAAAACCCGCATTTCATGGGCCGTACACTCAACGTGCTGCATATGGTATCCATGTTGGGACCTCGTCGTTCATGTTCGACGTACACTGATGGCGCGCAGGCCAATTATGGTACACATCAAGCTAATGAGGGGGCAACAAGACGTAGATAGATAGATAGATAGATAGATAGATAGATAGATAGATAGATAGATAGATAGATAGATAGATAGATAGATAGATAGATAGATAGATAGATAGATAGATAGATAGATAGATAGATAGATAGATATTAACGGTCAAGGTGTCTTTGGTTCACGAAGAAATAATATTTCGCGTTTAAAATATGATGGAAGCTTATTTCAAAATTAATTGAAATAGCTTAAAGGGGCCCTGCAACACTTTTTGAGCATGGTTAGAAAACGCTGCCGATTGGTAGTCGAGGCTTCTGAGTACACGCGAGTCCAAACATGATAGCGCAGCACGCCGCCTGCAATTCACAATTAATTCTCAAAGTCAGCCATAAATCGTTTCCTCTTCTTTCTACAAATGATGTCATATGCCCACATGACCGCGCCATATACACAAATTTACTACCATTGGCTGATTTGAGAATCGTAAGCTGCATAGTCGCGGCGGCCGCCGCGGGAGGCCGCCACGTGGTCACGCGCGCTCGCGATCACAATGAAGGTAAGCCACGCGTTCGAAGAAATAAAAAAAGGTGCTCAAGTTCATGACGCGCGTGTGGCGTAACTTATTTCGCCCATACCATCCCTCGATGCTTAACTTACAGCGCGCTCGCAGGGACGAGAGAAGAGAGCGCAATTACAGCGTGCGATAAATCTCTCTAGCTCTGCTCGTACTTGAGGTAATCTAAAAATTCTTGCGGTGGTCGATTCGGGAGGCAATAAACTCCTTTAAAGAAGTCATTCGATGTTTACTTAGAAAAGTGGTCCGCCTCGGTGGATCAGTGGCTAGGGTGCTCGGCTGCTGACCCGAAGGTCGCGGGTTCGAACCTGGCCGCGGCGGTCGCATTTCGATGGAGGCGAAATGGTGGAGGCCCGTGTACTGTGCGATGTCAGTGCACGTTAAAGAACACCAGATGGTCAAAATTTCCGGAGCCCTCCACTACGGCGTCTCTCATAATCATATCGTGGTTTTGGGACGTAAAACCCCACATATTATTATTATTATTACTTAGAAAAGTGTTGCAGGAGCCCTTTAACAAGGCGGTTAGTCGTGCTAGTTGCTCATTTGTGGGTTTTAGGGAATTTCTTATCAGTATCACGAGCAGCCTGCGTTGACAGCTTAAAGAAGACAGCTTCGAGCCCGGGTCGTCAGAGTGATGGAATGCGTTTGGAATAATCATTGATGCCGTCACACAGCCTCGCGTCGTCAAGAGAAAACTCAGAAAAACATGTAATTGTCGTTCGACTTCTTTCATGCTGGAACCTATGGGAAACTCATGCAGCCTATACTAAGCGCATTAAATATTCTGAGCACGTCTTTATCTGTGGAGACATCCTTTTCAGCGAGCTTTTTAGGCCTTTCTTCTCAGCCGCCATCTTGTTTGGGCAGAAGAGTACGGCCTGCATCAATTCGATTGTGTCTTCGCAAAGCTATTTTGTCGGTTTCATAGGAATTACAATTAGTCTTAGGGTGGCCGCGGGCCACTTAGTTATTTGTGAAATATGCGCTTATATAGCGTTCTACTTTAGTGTCCCGCTAATCTCGACCCCATTGACCGGCTGCCGGTGGAGCTAGCGCTTGGCAGGCTTCCAATTCGATGATGGAAAGAAACTGACGACAAAACCTTGGCGAGCCAACAGCGGCAGCAAGCGTGTGATGAGAACTGGCTGAGATTTATCGCAGTTCTTGTTTCGTCCTCTCTGCAGGTACGTTTCCAGTAACCTCAGCAAAATAAGGCCACCTGTTATAATTGCTGTAGACTATGGTCTATATATCCGCCACATGGACCCACGTGCAGGGTTACAAGACGGCGACGCAACGCGCTACTTCTATTGTTCAATTCATAACCAAACGGCAAGTTGCGAAAGATGTCACATGAGCCGACAAGATGACGTAACGTGAACAGAAACGAAACTCAAATAAAAATGCCACGGGCATTTTTTTACTTTTTTTTTTGCCCACTGTTCTCTGTGTCAGATTACATATCTCTTTTTTTTTCTTATTTGTTTCTTTATTTGTGCTCGTTTCGCGTCACCGAATTCAACCACTGCAAGTATCCTATTGTGTCGTCCTGTCCCTTACGCATGTGCATTACGTAACTCAGAAGCTATTATGGTGGCTAAAGGACATTCCTCGAACATACCATATCCACCGATGCCTCGAAGGATAGAATACAGCCACATCTGTCTACTGAACGCATCCAATAATCTTGTTCTAAATCATAAAAAAGAAAGCGCTTGTGTTGTCATCACCTCCCTTTGTCCTTGTGTTTGCGCTTATGTGCTATGGAAAACCAACTCACCCGTAAGTCAGTGCTCCTGCAATATTAAGTCATCTGCAAGCTGCGTCTTACCAAATGGTACAATTACAGTCACCTGATATTATATAATAATAGTAATAATAACAATTGCTTTACGTCCCAAAACCACGATATGGTTATGAGGGACGCCGCAGTGGAGGGCTCCGGAAATTTCGACCACCCGGCGTTCTTTAACGTGCACCTGAATCTAAGTACACGGGCCTCGAGCATGTTCGCCTCCATCGAAATTCAGCCGCCTCGGCCGGGATTCGATCCCGTGACCTTCGGGTCAGCTGTCGAGCACCCTTACCACTTAGACCACCGTGGCGGCTAGCCTTCGCCTGAGGCGTCATCCCTGTTGGCACCAAAGCCAATACCGAAGCCAACAGTAGCTCGATGCTTGGGCAATCGGCCCTCACACCAGCCATCTCTCTGAGCGTGGGAGCAACCACGACAATAAAATCTTCAATTTGCAAACTACCCCCTGCGTCTGCAGCGGACGCGAGTCATCTATAGTTTGGCCTGCGTGCTGCGTAACAAAGACAGTTCCTGAGAATGCTCTCAGGGATGGGAGTTTAAGAATTGGCCAATCTGATGACCGTGAGCGATGGCTCACAGACAATGGATTTCGCAAGTAGCAGCCTCCAGTGACTGCCCGAATGCCTACGCGATGCTATGTTTCCTCGTGATGCTGCCACGCAGTCTAGGCGAATAAAACAGTGAATTATACTAGAGAGTCAGCGCGCATGTCACAATCTGCGTGAAGCGAAGTTCTCATGAAGCGCTTAGTTTAATGCTCACAATTAATGGGGCGTGCCCCGTGACCACGAGACGACGAGATCAAGAGGCACGCAGTAGTAACAGGGAGAGGGAAGGGAGAACACATGAGATTAAACTCGGCCCCATGGGGTTCTTTAGAGTGCGCTTATACTTTAGGTATGCAGGCCTAATTGAATTTGACCCCATCAAAGGGGCGGACGCGGTGCCGATGAAATCGAACCCCCCAAACTGGTTCTTGTCTAAGCATGAGGTTGAGGGTTGGACTCGAGAACAAGCAAAATACCCGAGTGCCTGAATAGTTATCTCTCGAGCAGACCTCCATATGTGCCGGATTGACAGGTGGCGCTACCATACCTGCGCATAAACATGTAGTCGATTACCATGTGACGCACGTGAAAGGTCCAATGCAATCTACTATAGATCAGCATTAGTCACATGTTCGCCTTTTTTTGATATTCCTGGAACTTAGAGGCACGCAGGAGGTGCACTTTTTGGGCACCACAAAGCTATAGGAGCTAGTGTTCTACTTGCGAGCGAGAATCTCGGTAACATAGAAGGATGAGTAGCTGAAACAACTTTGGAAAAAGCTACCTTTGGCCATTTTTTCCAGTAAGCTAGCGAGATGGTGATCAGGAATTCAGGATATCTGGTGAACAAGCTCCGAGAATGTGGGGACAGTCATATATCCTATGGTATTCGCAAGGACAATGATAACTCGCACCAGTCAATATCTGTAGCACCTTTTATTTTCATTTCTTTATTTTTTTTAATACGGAAGCCTGTCTACAGGCAGAATGAGTGTTTGGAGATACCTTGTTCTGTATCGTCTCAGTAAACCAACAGGGAACGCTATAGGGAATGTCCATGTATTGATCTTAGAAGAAAAAGAAGGGGGGGTAGGCAGGGTTCGTACGAAAGGAGAGAAGTCGTGGCTTGATGTAGTCCGGTTACACAGCAGATGCGCTGCTGTCAAGTTTTCAATATTCGTGTCGTAAAACGGGCCGTAAGAATCATAAGGGCTTCGATATTAATTGTTGCGGCCAGAAGGCAGTCACAGCAGGTGTAAGTGCAACCCATTCATGTTAGGCCAGTGTGACGTCACACCTTCGCTACCGCAGCTGTCCGCCTCCACCGATGACCAGTGGCAAGGGACACAGAATATAATCGAAAAAAAATTTTTATCTCGCATGATACGGCCCCTGGCACCAAGAAGACGACCTTGACATTGCGAGAATCTCCTATCGTCGTCTCATTCTATCTCGCCTGGATGTGTGTAGAAGCCCATATTTGCTTTGTTCTTTCGGACCTTACACGGTTTTCCTTATCGTATGTGCGGCCTTTAGCCCTTATGTTCCAGAGCGTAGATAGTGAGGCTGATACTACGCGTCTTACACGCTTGCACTCGGGTGTGAAATTCAGCAACCATGCATTAGGAGACTCGTATTTTTGTCCGCTACGGTGGATCAGTGGTTGCGGTGCACAGATGCCGACCCGAAGGTCGCGGGTTCGATCCCCGGCCGCGGCGGTCGCATTTTGGTGGACGCGAAATCCTAGAGGCCCGTGTACTGTGTGATGTCAGTGCACATTAAAGAACCCCAGGTGGTCGAAATTTCCGGAGCCCTCCACTACGGCGTCCTTCATAATCATACCACGGTTATGGGATGTAAAACCACAGATATTTAAAAGGAAACTTGTTTGCTTCGTGAAAAAGCGCCGGTTGTTGGCGGCTCGCTGGCTAGTTTTGACCAGAATGACGGCATACAAAACATGCTGGTTGCGCAAGCATGTATAGATGTATAAGGAGAGGGAATTGTTGTTGAGCTGCGTTATTAAGTTCGTTGTGTTCGTCATTCAGCATGCACGAAGGGCAAGTGTAAAGTGAGCGCACGAAAGGCGCAGGAGCATTACTGAACAGTACTTATGACCTGCAAAACTAAGCTCAATCGACTGAACGTTTGTTATCGTTTGTTATTTTTGGGGGGTGAACCTAAAATGGTTCAAAAGATCAACCGCTAGCTTGCCCTGGCGTGACTGCAATCACAATAGCGCTTTTACGGACGACAGCTCGGTTCTCGCTAGTCACACCGCACAGTGAGCGAACAGAGCTTGGCAACGTTCTGGGCCAATCAGAAAGGACATAGCGGCGCCTCGGGACAATTGGAGCCAACATTATCGGGAATTCAACAATATGTAGGGTGTAACAATATGCAAGGTGTAGATGATGCATGCCGCATAGCGGGCCACTCTGGATTAATCCTGACCACCTGGGATACTTTAACATTGTGGGAATGGCCGCTAAATGGACGAGAAATTGAAGAGACGTCGACGAAGTGCGAGTGTGTAGAGCGACTGCACTGCAGTGGCTGCAGGCCGATACTGCAGAGGCGCGGGCTTGTCCCCTAAAGGTTCCGCTAAATATAACTATACGCGGTGTTTATTGTTTTTTTTTTAGGGGCGAAGCTCCTTACGCTGTGGCTCAGTCCCTCCTCCTGTCGTAGCCACCGTATAGTGGAATGTACCCACTACACGTGATAACGATGACGATGACGCTGATGACCATGAATAAGCGCGTTCCAGACCACACATTCTCTTTCTGTCATGGATGAAAACGATCGTGAACGCGCTCTCGCCCTCGAAAGGCAAAACGGCAACGCCGACAACAAACGTTCCCCTGAACTTAATGTAAATAATGAAACATTGTGTATATGCTGTATGTATAATCACACCACACCCCCCGCGTTTGTGTGTCAGGTCTTTGTATGATGATCGAGTGGGCAAAATTTACGGAGGATTGACGGTTTACCAGATTACCTCCGGAGCTTCGCCCACTCATCATCATTCACTTCGTGGATATGGCGTGATTTTTTTCTTACATTTTGCCCCCCACTAATATGGGGTGGCCGAGTCCGGGAATCGAATCCACGTCCTCGTGCTTAACAAAGTCCAACACTCAGAGCAGTCTCCCCTCGCCTGCTAAGCTATACCACGTAGAGCTAGAGTGGAGCAATCGTTAATGCTGGAACCGGCGATTTTTTTATTAAAGGCTGATAAATTCATGCGTATTCTTTAATATTTTTTATCAATAGCTTTAATTTGTGTTTCCGCTTCCTTCAGACGTGTTGCTTTTAACCGTCGTGTTGTCCTTGAATTCCCTGCTTTTTCTTTATTTTGCCACTGCCTGGAGCACGGGATTTTACTCATGCATTAAAGCTTTACCCTCTGTTTAAAATAAATTTGATATCGCATCACTCCCTCTTACTAAATGTGTTGCCAATGTAGGGCCGAGTGAAATATTTTAGCGACCTTAATTTGTGTTATTGGGTGATAAAAGGACGCATCCGATGGCCCGATGTTCTAACCTGTCGTCTATCTTACACAGGGTGGCCGCGATAGAATTAGCCGATAAATTTTTAACGCCACTGCATGTTCGATGCGGGTGTAAATCGTAATCTTTGTCGTGGATACAGTGTCTTCAGTCGTTTCTAAATGTTGAAAAATTAATCTTGCTTAAGGAGAAAGTCGGGTTGGTCACCCCGAATTCCCGTGCCGTTTACGCGTCGATAACTTAGGTCCACTTATCTGCGCATGCGCATATATACAAATTTTCTTTTCCTTCCCGATGTCTTCCCTTGACGTCATTTCGATTTCTACGAATTGAAACACCTCCTCATGATTTGCCACATTCCTCGGTGTCGACCGACTCAAACGCACCTGAGAGTTCTTGTTGCGGTAAAAAAAAATGCCCCCTACCTCCCCGAAGGGAATCGTGAGGAAATGCGAATGCATTTCGCGCGCGCTTCACTCCATTTATATATGGTGGTTGTGGTTCGAAGAAGGAAAAGGCGCCTAATTTCTGCAGCCCGGTCGGGAGCACGGCGCAGCGCCTGTTTTTTTTTCTTTTTTATCGCGGGAGCTCCGCCGAGCTCCCGCGATGCGAGCGCCCTCACGCACCAGAGCGTGCCTCCTCTCCACTCACTCCGCTGCTCCGCCCGCACCACCTGCTGCGGTTGCTAGGGGCGAGGATGCGCGCGCCCGCAGCTGTTGCTATGGGAGAGGGAGTGAGAGCGGAGAGATAACACCTGCCGGCGCGCGGACACCTCCTCAACCTATCCTCCTCCCCGCGGACAACGCCGGACAACGCCAACGCCGGATGCCTGACATAGCCCGACTAAGAAATGCATTCGCATTTAAAAGGTGACCTGATGGTGGGCTTCGATTTCTTCGAATTATAACCGGTTCGTTGTGAAATACATAAGTCTTCGTATGAATTATTCGGCTTCCTAAATATGTTCCTTACTAAAACTTCCCTCAATTCTTTCTTCTCTGCTTTTTTTTTCTTTGAGGCAGGAGCACCTGTGCACTGTGGTGCACACCAGAGCTAGATTTAATACAAACAGGATGAGGCTAATGAATTTCTCACGACATATGTTCATATGTTGAGGACTAACAACGGCGTAAGGCTAGACGAGATGTTTAGGAATAGCCCTTGCAGCGTTCATTCCTGATGTGCGAGAGAAAGAAAGGAAGAAAGAAAGAAAGAAAGACAGAAAGAAAGCTACAGAACGCTTGTTCTGTTAACTGTAGACAAGATACATTTAAAACAGCGGTTGCAACGCTGACCGTTCGAGCTCAGAGCCTGAGCGGCGACAGCTCTTCGCCCACTTCGTCAAGCGCACACGCGCATGGTACGATGAAACTGGCAATATGCATGTAGCAATATAAAGAAAGAGAAAGAGGATAAGTCTTGCCGAGAAAAAATTCTTCACCAGGCGGGATTCGAACCCACGTACCTTCGATCTGAAGGCGAATGTCCTAACCAATCGGCTATCCAGGCACGCTTGCTAAGCATAGCATAGGCCTTGTATAGTATAGTGTAGCAGGATGGTGGGAAAGGGAAATGAGCATGAGGAGGATAGATGTAATGCGGAGGAGGAAGGAAAGGAGGAGGGGAGAGAGTAAAGAATAGCACAGAAAGAATGAGAGAGAGAAATGGAGAGAAAGAAATGCAGAACGACAAAGAGAGAAAGTCAATGAAAACGAGAGAAAGAAATAGAGTTAGAGATAGAAAGAAATGGATGAAAGAGGAAGAAAAAATAGAAAGAGCAAGAAAGAGAACGAAGTAGAGAGGAAAAGGGAAGTAAATAGAAATGAACGAAGAAAAAGTCGGAGAAGTTCGCTAAGAAATGCTTCGTATTTAAAAAAGACAGCAAAAACAGAACGATCGAGAGAAGAAGAAAGACGTAGAGGAAGAAAATTTGCGAAATTTAACAAAACAGCAAGAGCCAAGACTACATAGGTGCTTATCAGCTCCACTGTCTCTTTAGCATTGCGCCTTTAAAGCAAGCTACTCTAATTCCTTTTTCATATTCCTGTGCTGTCCTCTGCCGTTTCGGTAGGGTTTTTGTAGTGACCGGGACAACCGGTATCGCCAGAACGAAAGCCTCCGAGATCAAGAGGCGTTTCGCGGCATTACCGCTAGGGGAAGGGCGCATGTGCCGGGGAATCGGGAAAGTGGTGGATCGGAAAACTTGTGCCTCTGGACATGCGTCTAGCTGGTGGGGCTGATGTGTCAGTGGAGAAACTGTTCTTCAGCGGGAAGACGCAGAACTATGCGGCGATGCCTCCTTGCACATTTTAAAATACTTTTCCTGGGTCGCGAGACGGCTATTGAAGATGGTCGCTCGGGTGGGCCGACCGTGGACACAGAAAAATACGTAATTGCGCTTTCCTGTTGAGAGACCGACCCGAGAAGAAGCACCAAACCAGAAAAACCCAATGGAAAAAGGAGGAGCATGAAACTCTATAGTAAACATGCGGCGGCCTCGGTGGTGTGGATCCCACGTTCTAGGTGTCAGCCAGGAGCCCTTGGGCCCTGGCGTCGTTCTCTACCCGTCGGATTGCCCAGAGCTGTTCCTCCGGATCTGTGCTAAGCAGCATGGTCCCCCACTGCTCATCATTACTTATTGCGCGACCCTGTTGGACCACCTTTGGGTAGGTCCACAGGATGTGAGATAGGTCCGCCCTTCCCTTGCAGAATTCACAGCCGTCGGAATACTGGCCTGGGTGATAGTTGCTGTGGGCCACCGGTTTCGGGCACGTGTTCGTTTGAAGGAGGCGCCAAGCCACCGTTTGCTGCTTGTTAAAGGGGTGGTGCCATCAAATTTCCAGGCTTTAACAAGCCTGTTGTGGGTTTCCTCTGTATGAAAGGGCACTCCACACGAAGGGTCGGACACAGCAAACGTTTAGAATATATTTTAATTAACTTCCAAAGTGTACCTAAATGTCCATTCTCCCGATTGATGCCCATCGCTAGCGCATCAAAACTGACGTAGCTCTGTAGGAAGGACAACGAAAGCTGTAGTGACGTCACACCAGATCTGTAAGTGACGTGAGTGACCTCCGGACCTCCGCCACCTCCGAAACGTACGTACCGGCAAAGCATCGGTTGCTGCATCACTCGCCGAGTTTCGATCGCTTCCTGGCTAAGTGCTGCGCATCTTCGCGCGAGCCTTGTGTGGTCACGTGACCAAGTCTCCTACACTTCTACGTCACTGCCCAACTTGGCGCCCAGAAACCGAAACCGAAAGTTGTCCGCATAAATAAGGCGATATTAAATTATTTAGCTAGAATACGTGAATCTTGGTGCCTGTATCATGCTTCCGAGAGCTATAAGAAGCGCTTGCAGCGAAGAACGCGCAAGCCACAAATTTGGTGGCACCACTCCTTTAAGTGTGTGTGTGTATCATGGTAGAGCTATAAGACACGTGCGCGTGGGGATCCGGGCCCTTTCCAATCGATCATGGTTTAGGATTTCTTTGTAGCCAAGTGTGCGATCTCCTCTCGATCCTAGAGGAGCCATCTATCAAACCCTGAGAAAGCAGGCATATAGAAACATGGCCTCCGAGATTAGCCGGCGCGCAGCCGTCTAATCTCGGAGGCCATGATAGAAAAATTCCATTTAGTAAATGAACCGTGCCCTTTATCGTGCGCACTTGTGCTGATATATTCGAGAACGGCATGTCGTTTTACTACGTGGCCGTGCGAAGTACGGAGCTGCAACGAGGAAGTTTAGATATGGAGGAAGTTTAGATATTACTATAGTGTGAACATGTATAGACTAAGTCGAGCTTGACAGCGGATGAAAAAGGCACTGCTGCAAAGTTCACAAAGGCGAAGACAAGAACGGCACAGACGTAGAGCATCTAACAAATTATTTAATGAAACGAAAACACAAAAGACAGGTGAACATAGACATAAAAGGAGAGGGCAGCGTGGGCAAACCACGCATGGGCAACCATGAATGCTAACAATGCTAAAAGCCCGTGCTTTCTTTTTTAATTTACGTTGACAAAATGTCATATCAGAAACCAAGATGAAATATGCGCGGCGATAAAAGTTATCTTTGTTTTCTTAGAATTTCCACTTGCATCTGTAAGTGCAAATTTACGGAGAGCACACGCATGCGCCATACTTCCCCGACAGCCTACTGTATTCTACGAATATTGTCGCTGCTGTTATCCGAAATAGTTGTGTCACTGTAATTCGGGTTACACTTGTCTGCATCGTTCATTTCGTTCTCGTCTGCGTCTTTGTGAGCATCGTAGCGCTGCCTTTTTCATTCATTATGTTCCACTTAGCCTCTACACCAGCTATTCTGATTGTTATTGTCCTTTTGTTAATTAAGGGACACGTATCTCTTGATGCTTCGTTGCCACTGATGTGCATTACATTGACAAGCTTAGGACTACAATAGATCCGTTGAATGCAGAGGGGTCAGTTATGAAAGAGGGAGGGGGAGGTCGCTCTTCCCATCCCCATAGCTCTTCCATGCGTGGGTAAGGGTTGCCTTCCCCCCCCCCCCCCTCGGAACCGCATGCCTTACCAGCCCTGAATCTGAATTTTGTTTTAGACATATCATGTAATGTCATGTTGGAGTGAACGTCGCCCCGCCGCGACGGTCTAGTGGTTATGGTGCTCGACTGCTGACCCGAAGGTCGCGGGATCGATTCCCGGCTGCGACGGCTGCATTTTCGGTGGAGGCGAAAATGCTTGAGGCCCGTGTACTTAGATTTAGGTGTACATTAAAGAACCCCAGGTCGTCGAAATTTCCGGAGAACTCCGCTGCGGCGTCTCTCAAAATCGTATCGTGGTTTTTGGGAACGTAAACCCCATCAATTATTATTGGAATGAACCTCGTCCAAACTTCCAAATTTTGCTGACAACAAGTGAAGGTTTATTTTGGGTGCCGTATACTCCCTCAATGTTATTCCTGTTTCACTAACCCTTCCTCTCTGTGAAAGTCGAAAAGATACACTTCTGGCCTAATATATAAGCAAAAAAAAAAAAAAAAAAAACGAAAAGACCATACAACTTGCGAGACCCCTCGAAAGCTTGTGCAGGGGTTCCATGTATGCCTCGCATATAAAAAAAAAGTTCGCCGCCTTTGCCCCGGGTGAGGATCGAACTCACGACCTTCAGATTATGAGACTGACGCGCTGCCTACTGCGCTACCGAGGCGGACGACAACGCTACCGCATACTGGCAATGTCAATGTTGCAAAAATAGAAACCGGGGCACGCGTTCGGTCGGAGGAAGAGCGCAGGGCAGCACGGTGTTGTCAACTTGTCGCTCATCGTTTAGGGCCATTTATTCTTGGTTCCCTCGTTTAAGTGGGTGGG
>JALIZH010007152.1:117500-165344 GCA_030522465.1 Rhipicephalus appendiculatus
GAATCGCCCTGGCACCATCACCTTCTTGTCGCCTGTCAGGACATCACGTAATACTACAGGATGCAAGAAAAGAAAATTCCCAATGCCACAGGGCAGTGGGAATTTTCTTTTTTGGAGATAGTCTGTGTACACAGACTATCTACCGCTGGTCAAGACCACATCCTAACCAACAGCTTTCCCCACTCGTCTAGAAATTACCACTTTTACCCCCTACATGTCCTCCCGTTATTGGCATTTTCAAGGAGCACAGGGCACGCTTTACCATATGGTAGGAGTGTCTACACAGTCACCTCTTAGTACATTCACACACATGCCCATAGGTCGGCAAACTCACTCATGAGTCGACTCACTCAGACTCACTCAGACTCAGATCGAGCCGTGAGTTTGAGTCTGAGTGAGTCCGGCTAAGTAATATTTTGGTGAGTTTGAGTCCGAGTGAGTCCGGTTGAGAAAACTTTTAGTGAGTCTGAGTCCGAGTGAGCCTTAAGCTCAAAATTTATCTGTTGAGTGAGCCTGAGTGAGCTCTACACTTTTTTGCCGATCTATGGTTCTACTTACACAATTTATCTTTACTATCAGCCTTACGTAGGTTCACGCTTATACTCACGCCGACTCACGCATACTTCAAAGCACCAGCGTTCATACGCCAACTCAATAATTATTGATTAGAGGCGTGAGTTACGGAGGAGGGAGGGGAAGTGTCGTGACTCCCCCCACCCCCCGAAAACTCTTTTCCGGGAATTTTCGATAAAAATATTTCGTGAGTTATCTCTTTTAAAAAAAGTCCTTACTGGATTGCAACCACTGATAAGCTACGAGATGAAAAGCCGTCAAGTACAGCACCGATTACGCGAGATATTGGTGCTAAAGAGCATTTATACCAAGTTCGAAGAGGCCAATTGTACGTGAATGGACTCATGAGTCGGCTCACTCAGACTCACTCAGACTCAGATGGAGCCGTGAGTCTGAGTCTGAGTGAATCCGGCTGGGAAAAATTTTCGTGAGTCTGAGTCCGAGTGAGTCCGAATACGAAAAATTTTAGTGAATCTGAGTCCGAATGAGTCCCAACGGCAAAACATATTTCATGAATGAGTCTGAGTGAGCTCCACGTGTTTTGCCGACCTATGCGTGACATGCCGGAGCTGTGGGAGCGAGCCAATTAGCCAGCCCCACCCTCGAAGACCAACGCCAGCGGGTAGTGAGGGCCGTCGACGCGGCGAAAAGCCAATGGTTTTCTGGAAGGAGGAGACCACCCCGAATACGGTGCCTAAATAATACCCAAATAAAGATGTTTCTTCTGTCTCTCAACCAGCTTAGTGCGGACTATACGAAAAGCCGACGCTATACTTCATAAGCTGAGCTTATTAAATCTTGCTCATACGATAACGTTCTTCCTTTCCCTCTTCTTTCTGCTGCCCTTTGGGGCTGGAGAATATGTGCATCATGATGCATAGATGTTTCAGTATACCACAACTTGGTATACTAAAAAAGTAGACTCGTGGATGCTAATTAACATATAATGAGATGGGTTCACAGCTAATGCAGGTAGCGCGTAGGTATACAGTGACGTTCTCGCACACCTTGCGGACAAACAACAGCGTAAAACGAGGCATGACGTAAAGGAGTAGTGCGGATAGCGTACATTCATTGCTACGCGGGAAAAAAAACTTGATCGATCAGTTTTCTGCAGAATGTGTGATTCATAACCACATGAAGTCACGATCTTTTCCTAGTTTCTCTGTGGAACGTTCTTGAGTTTCGCAAACATACATGACGTATTCCCGTATTGACAAATGCGACAATTTAGACAGCCCCCCCAGCCTCACCGTGCATTACTAAATGTAAAACAAAATCGGCTGAAATGTGGAGGAACTGAAGGGGTATACGAAGGATTACGCGAATTGCTGAAACACAATCACAACACACGCCTAGCTGTTGGTAATTGCGTGACCGCGGCGGATAGTGCAGTGGGCGAACAAGGGGCAATCAGGCGGTTTGATAGAATAGTCGGAAATATCGTAAGTGGTTCGCGAACAGTGGTTCGCATACTCGCAGGTCTTTGTAAGAGGGCTGCGCAGTTCGGCACACAAAGAACATGCGACATCAAACATTTCAAAAAATACTGCGCATGTGACAAATGTGTTGTTTATAGCATTCCTTTTATTTGCGATAAGCTATACATTGGACAATCTGGTTGATGTATTAACGTTCGTTTGCGGGAGCATGCAAATCTTCTACCCTCTGGACTCTGGTGGTAACCTTCCGCTACATTGTAAGCTGTGCGGTTGAACTCCGCTATTTGAAATTGTTTCTATTTTAGGTAATGCCGCAGCGTGAAAGAGAAATAACTGAGGCGTACCATATTTGTAAACTTGGTCCAGGAAAATGTATAAGCGCAGCTTCTGTGTGTTTTGACCAGGAAAGAGTGCGATTTTCTTGAACAGAGGGGATGTGCATGGGAAAGATTGGCGCAGTGGTTTGGTAGGGTGTTTTTGCGCATGCGCTGTACGGACTTAGGAGGAGGCGTTTTTTTCGAAATTAACGTCGGTTGTTAGTAGCCACCTCTGTGTTCACTGTCTCTGCTTCTGCCTCTCAGTTTTCTTCCTTTTTTCGACGTTTTAGTGGCTTTCTTCGAATTTAAGTGATTGAAGGCGCAGCCACCGTGCTGGACAAATCGTAGGGACAGCGCAATGATGAATCGTGCTTTACTTTCTTCCCCGCGTTTAGGGGCGAAGCACCTTAAGGTCTAGGCTTGTCCGTTGTCCGGCGATGACGATGGCGATGATGACGATGAAGAATAAGCGCGTTCCAGACCACACATTCTCTTTATACCCTGGATGAAAACGAACGTGAAAGTGCTCTCGCCCGCGAAAGGCAAAGCGGCAACACCAACAACAAGCTGCTACTCCGGACTAAAACTCTCTATTATGACTAAAACTCTCTATTATGAAGTTTTATTGGCGGGGCCCCCAAGCGCTCGACAGCTGACCCGAAGGTCGCGGGATCAAATCCCGGTCGCGGAGGCCGCATTTTCGATGGAGGCGAAAATGGTTGCGGCTCATGTACTTAGATTTAGGTGCACGTAGGACCCCTGACAGCGAAAGTTTTGCTTGTGACTTTTTAACGGTAATTTGTTGCCCAGTGCCTGTTAAAGGCTAACTCCGGCGATTTTTTGACCATGTGTCAGGGTAATGGTGCTTTTATGTTCCTAAGACACTCTTGTCACGCGCCCGATAGCTGAAATTCTCTGCAAATTCGAAAATAATTTTAATAAGCAAAAAGGCGCAATACCGAAACCGACACCCAACCGAGTGTACTGTCTACGTATGACGTAGTAGTTTGTTACGAACCGGAAGTCGTGCAAGGCATGCTGTTCCCGCCGGCGCGGAATATCGCACGCTCCTCCACAGAGGAAGGAAGGAAGGAAGGAAGGAAGGAAAATAACTTTATTGTGTCCTGCAGAACGCGACTGGGTCGCGCACCCGGCTCAGTCCCACGTAGGGACCGGCAAGCCGAGCCTGCCGGCCACCTCGCGGGCCCGCTGGACAGCCGTGAGCTGATCATTGGGAGCGGGGCTGCGTAGAAGCGTCTCCCACTCCTCCAAGGTGAAGCTTGAGTCCATGGCTTGGCACATGCTGAGGATATGCTCTAATGTGGCTGTCTCGCCGCATGCCGAGCATAGTCCGTTCGGGAAGACGTCCGGGTATGTCTCGTGAAGATACGCAGGACTGGGATACGATTTGGTTTGGAGTAGTCGAAGGGAGACTGCTTGGGGTCTGTTGAGGTTAGGGTGCGGAGGAGGGGTAAACCCTTCGGGCCAGGTAAAAGAATTTAGTGATTTCGTTATACGTGTACGGCGCGTCCCTGTGGCCTGGGTGAGGGACGGGATTGGAAGCGGCGCGGTCCGTCATTCCTCGCGCGGCTTCGTTCGCGACCTCGTTGGGGTTCGCGGGAATTCCCTGTACCTCCCCAATGTGCGCGGGGAACCAGTGTAAAGAGTGAGAGGAAATGTGCTGGGAGGTTTGTAGTACACGGAGGGCTAAACGGGAGATGCGCCCTATCTGGAAGGCCCTAATTGCTCCTCCACAGAGAACAGAAAATCGCGCACCAAACTAGCGAAGCGCCGGCCAAACATCGTCGCCTTGTGGCCAACACAATATACGCTGTAGCGGCCAAAGTTAGCGAAACCATCGGCTGCGTCACTTCCGTCGACCGGCAAACCAACACGTCACACACGCAATGTTGCCAATAATTGTGGGAAGCCGGGTGGGCGTTTGCAGACAATTCATTTGCAAACAATCAGCGCATTTCTCAAGCTTGAAATTTGGCATAAATGACGGAAATGGGCAAAGGAACGTACCCAGCGAATTTCATTGAGATCCACTGACCTCGAAAAAATCGCCGGAGTTGGCCTTTAATGGCGAAAGTAAATGATCTAACGTATCGTAAAATTAATGCTAGCGCCTTTAATTGTGACCAGTTTAGCGTCACTTCGAAACGTCCGCCTAAAATTCTAAGAAACCAGCGCCCAAAGGGGGGGGGCAGAGAACACGTGCGCTCAAGATTTGGTGACGCTCACAGAGCAGTTTTCAAATCGGGGCCCTGCGCGTGGTAGAGAATGAAACGACGTGGGTGCCTGTTAAGAGCGTGTTCTTTCGGAAACAGACAGACAGACACAGAACTTTATTGGGGTCCTGAGAAACGTTACTCCATTAGAGCAACGCCGTGGGCCGCTCCCACGTGGGGACGGGGAGGCCTAGCCTCACCGCCGCATCATGGGCTCTCTGGACAGCCCGTAGTTGTGGTAGTAACTCGGAACTTCGTAAGGCAGAGTCCCAATCTTTTTCTGTGAGCCGAACTTGGGCCCCGTAACGAGGGGGCACCGCCAGAGCATATGTTCAAAGTTACTAACCTCCTCACCGCAATCAGGGCAAGTAGACTCGAAAGCCTCTGATTAGACGATGTTGAGGAAGGATAGACTTGGATAAGACCTGGTGTGTAGAATTCTGAACGTGATGGCCTGAGGTCTAGACAACTTACTGTGCGGAGGAGGAAATGACCGCCTACTCAACTGGTAGTGTTTAGGGACTTCATTGAATGTAAGTAAAGCGTCCCTAAACACCCCACAGCCAACCTGCGGACCTACGTCCTTCCCAGCGCGGAGGGTTAGTGCGCGCGCCCGGGAGTGAGCAGTGTCGATTGAGGTTTGTGAGGGAGTCCAGTAGGGGTTCGAGATGTGCAGGAAACCAGGTAATGGTATGTGGAGAAAGTGTCCTATTTTCAAGTAGTTTCAATGCTTCGGCACAGATGGAACCAGAGGCAAAAGCCCTCTGACCGGCCGACGAAAAAAGAAAAGCATTAACTGCCGGTGCTGTGGCACTCACCCGGCTACGCTTCCACGTATGTTGGGCAAGTGCCCGGCACAGTACACACACACTGACACCACGACCCTCTCGTCGAGGCTGTGTGAGGCTCTGTGGAGTTCCGCCCTCGATGAACAAACCCTTGGTGCCCCAGCACGCCCCTTAGGTGGCGTCGAGGCAAGCCCTTGACGTTCCCCTCATGGGAGGCCTAGTCCCCGTTACCTAAACTTCCTGGTTTCTGTCAATAAAGCGCATTCCTCCTCCTCCTGGCTTAAGCAGTCAAAATCACCTATAGACCATTTTCCGTAAGACATCTGGGCGCCGCCATCTTGGGCTGTTAAGCCGATGTTTTCTTGTTTTTGTGTCTCGCGACGTGAATTAATAAGGCCATGAAACACCGTATGCACCAACCCAACCGTTTTCATGTGTACGCGTCTACCGTAATTTGTTCGTGTTAAAGATACAAAACACAAAGGTTAACAGCCCAATATGGCGGCACTCAAACCCGTCCGTAAAATAGTCTATAGATGGGTACAACTTTAGAAGGCAGCGGAATTTTCCCCTGAAAGGCGGATGCACACGAGCCTCCACCAATAGGGGCGCGCACTTCAGGTGAGGTCATGAGCCAGGACGGCCGGTGACCCCGCCGACGGAGAACATGCTGCCATCGTTGCGGCCAGCTCAGCGCAAACGACCGACCGTTAGCGGGACGTTGCTTTTCATTTTTATTTTATTTTATTTTTATTTTTTTTATTTTTTTTTTTTTTTTTTTTTTTTTGGCGGGACTATTTCTCTAGTCGCGGAGGCAATTGGCTGCTGCGCTTCGGTCATCTGGGCGGGGCCTCTTCCGTCTTGTAAAGTTGTCCCCTACTACAGAGAGCAGCCCGACAACAGCACGAGAGGGACGAGTAACAACAGCCCTCGTCGGGTGCCAGGCGTGGTATCGTGCGCGCCCCGCGAATCTTCTGCGACGTCGACAATACTCGTTTTCTCGTGTAACGTCACACGCAGCCTTCGTCTACGTCATGATAGTGGCGATGTCGCGAGGTGCTGCCAACTCAGATGAGCACTCACGCTGACTTTAAAATCAAACTGAAATATGTTAAAGGCAACGTTCGCCACTAATAACCGGCCAGAAGTACCCACGTGTATAGGACAAACTACGCAAGCATCTCGATTTTCGTGTCAGGGACCCTTTGCAGGGGCCCTGCAACACTTTTTTCAGCATGGCCAGAAAATGCTGCCGATCGGTAGTCAAGGCACCCGAGAACACGCTAGCCAAATATTACAGCGCAGCACGCGGCCTGGAATTCACAATAAATTCTCAAAGTCAGCTAAAAATTGCTTTCTCTTCTCTCGACCAATGACGCTACAAGCTCAAAAATCACTCGTCACAGCCATTCTATCGGCCATTGGCCGATTTGAGCACGGCGCGCTCGGTCGTTACTAGGGCTGCCGCGGGGAGGCCGCGACTTGTCCACGCGCAGTGATGTTCCGTGCAGGGAATTTTCCCATTTTCAGGGAATTTTCGACAGTCATTTTGGACGAAAGGGAAAAAGGGAATCTTCGCGATATTGCAGGGAATTTTGAGGGGCGGAGAAATTTTTTGTATAACGATCTAAAGACTGTGGACATGAGGCTTTCGCATGACGCAATCGTTTCTGGCGCATGTAGCGCGCCAAACCACGGCCTCTAAGGTTCGTTTTTCAAAGACGCGTCTTTCTTGGGATAATTCAACGCAGAAACATTGATGACATTGATTTGACTGACTGCTGGTTTGTGTGGCCAGCGATTCAGCTGCCCGGCGAAAGTTTAAGCCCGTGCTCAAAGCCCGCCCATCTTGATCTGGTGAATCTGTTCATACTTACGAACATTGTCAATCAAAAAGCAAATATTACGCATATTTGAGGTGCAATATCAATACGTACGTATTCGTACGCAGAGCGCATTTTCTCGTGGGTGAGCGACATCAAAACACGGAAGCGCAATAGGTTAGGCAGTGACACACTGAACGCCACGATGGTGACGCGTTCAAGATTCCACTCAAAAGGTATCTGCTGTAACAGCTTCAAGGTGACGCCCAAACACATCAATCTTCAACACAGCAGAACACTCGAGTGAACTAAAGCAGAAGATGAACAAGCCGCCGAAGATGTCTGTTTTTCGGTTTGCCCAAGAGGGCTGACATGTTCTAGTCATTGTGCTGTGATCCTAGCTTTATATATTTTAAATACCTTGCTTTTTTTTTTTTTCAGTTCGAGGCACACAAAAGTTCTGCGGTCATTTGAAAGGTTTCTCAGTCAATATATATTCTAGTCACTTCACATTTATTTATTTTTTTTCTTTACGGTAGTTTGCAGAACCGTTCCTAATCAAGTCAATAAAATGTTAAGTACCACCACAAAAGCTTGTTTTATTTCACAATATTTAGTCACCATTATTTAGTCACCATTAACTCCGTTCGTACTGGACGGATTATTAAAATTTTTGCGGCGGTGAATTCGTGAGGTAATAAGCTCCTTTATTGAATCCATTCCATGGCTACTTGAAAAAGTGTTGCAGGGCCCCTTTAAAGAACCCCAGGTAGTCGAAACAACCGTAGCCCTCCGCATGGCGTCCCTCATAATCATATCGTGGTTTTGCGTCGCAAAGTCCCGACAATTATTATTTTATTGAGCAGACGGTGCAGACACTTGATCCCTGTAATGCTACGTCACCTCGAGTGCATCGCCAGGCTTTTCAGTGGTGGAGCTAACACCGATAATTATTCGCCGCCTTGTCTCGGGTGAGGATCGAGCTCACGACCTTACGATTATGAGAATGATGCGCTGCCTACTGCGTTATCGGGCAACACCACCGCTGCCGAAATGCGGCAGATCCCGCGCATTGTGGGAATCGATGTAAGGCTTTCTTTTTTTTTTTGCTCGGAGATAAGCTTTATGGGCTTGATCAACGCCTCTGTGTGCATTGAGTACTTGTGGACATATCGATGGCTTATCAGGCACATCGATTGCATTGGCGCCTAAAGGGTAGCTTATGGTGTGACGTACACGTTGGCACTAACGTTACAGCACATGCGTCATTCTTATCGAAACGAACAGCACGCCACGGTGCGATAGTGAGAAGTGGCGTTTGTTGGCGTATTCTTACGGGGTCGAGCAAAGCTTGACTATTGCTTGCTGAGTCATATGATTATATGTGTAATACTTATTACATGGTTGAAAATCGAATATCCAAAACTGGAGCCAGAATTGACGTTGGCCCGCCGTGTGTTCTTTCGAAGCAGTTTCGAGCACTGGCTTGGCTTTGTGGTAGAACGCTTGAACACCACGCAGAATGTCTGAGTTCAATTCCCGGCATTCGTCTTCGCCACCTCCTTGCAACAGGCCTCAGGCCTGACCGACCACCCGACGTCGACTGCTGGATTCGCGGACCGTTCCACCTTTTACTGTTTGACTTTATACATGAAGCAAATTTGCGTGTGTATTTTTGATATCGCGAATTACTGCGCCTACGGACATGACTGGGAAATAAAATGAAAAAATCCCAGTCGAGTGGTTGTTCGCATTTTTTTCGTCCATAAGAATTTTTCCTTCGCCGACAACGCCGCCAACTTCTGCAGAGTATTTTGTTTCGGTAATTTTCGTTAGGACCAGGGCCGTACCCAGGAATTTTTTCCCGAGGGGTGTTCATGTGTAGAACGGCTAACTTTGGCCACTGGTGGTCGATGTGAAAGCGTGTAAATAATTTAGTGTCACCCGAAAAGTTAAAGCATGAAAAAATTTCGGGAGTTGTCAGAACACCCTCAACTCCCCCCCTTGTTACGACCCTGGTTAGAACATCGCCATTTCCTCCAGCGCGCACTTCAAGCGAATTCAGGGTGTAGATGCAGATGCTTTCAGAAACTCAAGGGATGATGAACCGTCGAAATAGTAAGAAGAAATTGATGTAGAAGACCGACGAAGCATGAGGCGCTGCACATGACAGGACTCAAATTTCCAGGTCATCTTTTCCCTTTTACGGCATTTGTACAATGTTAGTAAATGTTTTTAATAAAAGTAACGCAGTTGATTACTCGTCAGTGCTTGTACAATTACTTTTTTGGTACGGCTATTGCCAAATGTAATCTGTTGCATTTTTGAAGAGAGTAATTGTAGTTGTGATCGGTTACGTTTTTTTACAGTAACCTGTAAGACGATAACCATAGCCATACCATACGTTCTACATATGATGGCGTTGCCCTCACTAACCTGTGATTGCCACATTATGCCTCTATTACGTTTATGCCTTGGACTATGCCTGCATGGGTCGCCAAGAGCTTCACTGCAAGTCGTTCTGACGGCAAGTTCTTGAACAGAACTTAGCTTGCTCAGCAACTGATGCCTTTCGAAACAGACGCTAATACACGCCACCGGACTGACTTTGAACGAAGTCTAAGTGAAAATATCACAGAGGAACATCTCGAGTCCAAAACTTATCGATGAACAGACCGTATTCGGTTCCTACGCGAAATTTGTAATATCCTGTCACCCCTAGAAGTTGTTGCAGCATTCCCATTAATTACATTTTAATGTCAACAAGTACGTGAATTTTTTCTGTGCTGTCAATTTTGGGCATAATAATCTCTCGAGTAATATTTATTTACTCCTGATAAATATATCATATTTTTTTCATTCGTATTTTTTCTGGCTTGAAACTTGTAGCGTTCACGTTCGAGATGTCCTTACATACACTGCATTTTGCTGCACTTGGCAACGCCTTCAGCAATACGTTTTTTTTTTTTTTTGTTTTTTTTAGTACTAACACTTTTTTTTTTATTTATTGCCTAAACTTGATGCCGCAGTGCTCTGACTAACCAAATGCTACCAATGTAGGCCTAGGTAAAACAAGTGCAGAAATTTCTTTCTTCTTTTTTTTTATTTTTTTTTTATTTTTCAAACAACGCAACTAACGGTCCGATGTTTCTATCCGGGCTTCCATTTCGTACAGAGTGGTCGCGATAAAAGTAGCTCACGTGTCTTTTTAAATACGATCAAACGTTCGATACGGGGTGAGCTTTGCAGTCGTCTGTAACTTATCAAAAAAAATACGGTTGTTCGGCGAGAAATTCGGCTTAGTCACCCCGAAGACTCGTGCCTCTCATGAGTCAAGTGGCTTGCGTACTCCGCTTTTTTTGCGCATGGGTGTAATCGCATACCGCAGTTTTTACTGTCGAGGCGCGCGCCTTGTTTTGGCGTCATTCCGGAGTCGCCGACTTCGAATACGCACACCACTTCCGTATTTTCACTCGCACCGACGTAGATGAAATTCCATTCGGAAGGCAATACGCCCGTAAACAAACAACCCCAGAAGTACCTTGTTTTGTTGAATAAGCTTTGTCCGAGTCGCACTACTGTTTCCGACGACAGAACATTGAAAAAAGTTGGTAGAGGATTAATCATGGGAGAGTTTAAGGCGTGCGAACACAAGAGAGCCGTATAACGCAAATGCGGTCCACTGATGAATCGCTCGATTGCGCACAACTATAGTTCAAAAGCGAGGCCGATGAACATCGCATGACATGCGTTCACTGCTAACACATGAGTAGCGCGTAGGTATAACACACTGACGTCCTGGTAAACCTTGAGAACAAACAACGGCGTAAAGAGAGGCGTGACGTATAGTAAAAGCGCGAGTAGCGTTCATTCAGTACTACGTGGACAAAGAAAATAGCTAGATCGAATGAGTTTATGGCTACACAGTGCATGATTCACACTCCCAGCCTATGGTAGTCGCGAAAACAGACACACGTCATGTGTGTTTCCATCATCCTCACCACGAGCATTCCCGGGTATTACTCAATCTGAAAAAATGCGGCTGGACATATTCGGATCAGCTTTATGCGTGGTGGGAAGGATCGCACGCATCGTTGAAACACGAGTCACTACTAACACACGTGCAGATGCTGGGGATCGTGTGTCCGTGGCGCAATCGTACAATGTTACAACGGGCGGACGGAGGAACATCAGGCGTTATTTGATTGCGCCTTGCAAAAAGTCGCACGGTCCCATCTGCGTTCGCCTGCACTCGGTTACCTAGCTATATAAGAAAGAAAAATGGCGAAGCTTGCAATATAAGTCGCGCAAGGCTTGAAACATCGAAGCTGGACGATTCTGAAGTAATAATAATAATAATTGTTGGGGTTTAACGTCCCAAAACCACCATATGATTATGAGAGACGCCGTAGTGGAGGGCTCCGGAAATTTCGACCACCTGGGGTTCTTTAACGTTCACCTAAATCTAAGCACACGGGCCTCAAGCATTTTCGCCTCCATCGAAAATGCGGCCGCCGCGGCCAGGATTCGATCCCGCGACCCGCGGGTCAGCAGTCGAGCGCCATAACCACTAGACCACCGTGGCGGGTGATTCTGAAGTCTAATCTAGGTTGCTTCTGGGTTGTTGCTTAAGAATTAGCTCGGTGACGTTAGGTTGTCTCTTGGCTGCTTCTCAGCGCAGATATGTTCGAGTTAAACCGCAAACAGTGACAGAGATGGCACGGAGGTCCGAACCCCAGTGACAGGAAACTCGCGCTGAAACCGAGCGTTCGAACCTCCCGTAGATCAACGGGCATGTCTTCGTTCGCGTAGGGCTTCCATCGCTTCGGGGTCTCCCCGCAGCCGCCGTTGTCTTTCCTGTTCCCTAGTTCTCTCGTTGTATGTACGTATACCGCTGAGGCACTCTGTACAGATGCTTGAGCGAAGCTGAAACGTGCGGCCACGGTGTTTATCACTGCGTCAATCCCAACGGTTTATTAAATATTTTCTCAATTACTGGTTGCGTATGTCTGGAAATCTTGATTGGTGTTGCCGCCCGCCTGTTGCCTTCTTCATTTTTGTGGACCAGCGGTGAGTAATGGATTTGCCCAATTTCTGTGGCGCACACCCGTTCATGACGGTGGTAGTTTTTTTTGTACACACTTGTACACATCAACATTTTCACGACCGGCTTAAACAGCGACGCTGCTAAAGGAGTCAGCTCCACCCATCACTGTCTCTCCCACAGATAATTTGCATTAGCGTTCCGTCCAATAGCGCTTACCTATTTTAGTGACGTCGAACAGTTCACGACTGTTTCAGATAGTTGACTTTTCCATTATAATGAGTGAGCGCGACTTGATAAGGACGTAGAAAGAACTCAGGCAAGGACACGGCGCTTTACTTTCAACTGAGATTTTATTTTCGCAAGAACCGATAAAGATATACCGAGTCAGCGAAAAAAGCAGAAACAAAATATGGGCTTAAGAGAGCAAATTTTTGGGCAAGTTGGTGGTCCATTAGGTGACACCAGCGCAAGAAATGACAAAGGACAAGGAAGAACCACAGACGAGCGCTTTGCAATCTTTTTTGTTCACGTGTCGTTTTCTTTATATTCTATCCCGTTTCGTTGATAAACTTCAGTTGTAAGTTCAGCGCTCGCCTGTGGTTCCTCCTTGTCCTTTCTTGCGCTGGTGTCCAATAACAAAATATGGACATTCAGGGGGGCATATCGTTGAACCGAACACGTTTACAAGGCAGGATCAAGACAGAGCAAACAAAAAAGTTTTTTTTTAATTGCGACAAAGCAACATATTGCCACTCTTTTTAAGAAAGTGGGAGGCAAGATCGGCTAACGCACATTTCTACTAAACTAGCAATATCATAGGCCTCAGCAATTTATCTTGTCATCTTATTATGCGCGCCTAATACAGGATAGAAGTGTTGTTTTCAAACAAATGGATGCTGCCACAATGTCGGCAGTGAATGCCTAAATGACCTGAGACAGCTTTCGTGACGTTACGATGCTCATTTAGGCCCGTAATCATAGGCGTGCGCAGGGTTCCCCTTCGGGGGGGGGGGGGGGGGCAAGGCTAGGCCAAGGCTCGTCGCAGCGCCCCCCTTCCCTATTAAGTCAATGTATGGGGCAGATTTCGCCCCCCCCCTTCTTAGGTAACTAGGGGGGGCGGTTGCCCCCCTCTGCCCCCCCTCGTGCGCACGCCTATGCCCGTAATCATCCTTACCTTGCGTTTTCCTCATCGGGTTTGTGCATTTAGTGCGTTGATAAACAAAGTAGACCGGTGTTCACAAACCAATCTTGTAGTTATCGTTTACCCTGACCCGCCACGGTGTTCTAGTGGTTATGGTACTCGACTGCTGACCCGCAAGTCGCGGGATCGAATCCCGGGCGCGGCGGCCGCATTTTCGATGGAGGTGAAAATGCTTGAGGCCCGTGTGCTTAGATTTAGGTGCACGTTAAATAACCCCAGGTGGTCAAAATTTCCGGAGAGGACTGTGGACTCCACTACGGCGTCTCTCATAATCATATATGGTGGTTTTGGGACGTTAAACCCAAGATATTATTGTTATCGTTTACCCTGTAACCATTTTCGTGCCCTTATAACACACGTAGAGCGTACATAACCTTAAGGAACACATGAGATAAGGATAAGGCTGGTTTGTGAATGCGGGATACGGTCCTTCGTCTCTCGATGATACATTTACCGGTCTGCCCAACGTACGTCCTTCGGTAAGACTTTCCCATACAAATACACGTATGTGTCGCTGGTTCTAGGTCGGAAACTTGAACGTCCTGGTAAATTTCATCAGGGACGCTGACATCGCTGCTCAGTCAAACGTAGTGTCATATGTAGTAACGACAAACCTTTACTCTTAATACGCGCGGTATTTACGTTATCCGAGAAAAAAATTTGCACCATCCTCCCAAAGGGAACCCTGATGGGATGCGAAGCAGCAGCGTTGCGCATGGGAGCGGTGGAGAGGGTGAGGCGATAGGGAGGTGACACGTACAGACATGTTTCAACGCGTACGTTAGGCGCGCGTCAGGCGGCAGCTGCGGCGAGCGCGCGGCAGGCGAGGGAGTGACGTCAGCGCGCACTGCGAGGGGAGCGTGACGTCAACGCGCAGCTGCGGCGTGACCTACTTGGCACCGATCCAACACCTGCGGCGAGGGGAGCGCGTTGCGGCGCGTTCGTACGGACGCACGGACGGAGGGACAGCGTTACACAGCCTAGTCAAGGAGCTGTTTCGCATCTAAAAAGTACTTACGGTTCGAGCGGATACCAGCTATATCATTACTATCTTTCTTAAGGTGAAGGGTAAGGGCCGCGGTCCTGTGGGCGTGGCTGTCACTTTTTTCTTCGGTTAGACAACTCACAGGCGAAATCCATCTCTTTCTTCGTCTTCTTTTTAGGAGCGAAGCTTCTGAGGCCGGCACCCCGCCGTCGCCGTTGAAGCTCCCTGGCACGTGCGAGCTGTGGCGTCTCCCCCACACGCGGGAGGATAAATTAGCTTTATGAGCGCGGGAACGCGCATGGCGTCTGCACCACGCGCAAAGCGCGAGCATACGAACGCATGAGAAACGGAGGCAGATTAGTCTCCCTCTAACTCTTTCTTCGACTCTGCTCTCTCCCATCACACCTGCGAACGCGCGAAACCATCGCTTCACCATGTCGTCCAACCAGTGGTCGGTCCGTTGCCTGGACAGTGAAACGCCGCGCTCGTCCCATGTCTAAGGAGCTTGGCTCATCGGTTGTATTCGTACACGGAACAACTGCTAGTTTTTCTTCTCCATCGATTCTATTAAGGTCACTATTTTTCAAAGGCAGCTCGAACCATTGGCTAAAGAGGAATAGGAGAATCTCCTCGCCGCTCTCTACCTCTCCCCTCACGTGTTCGCCATTTTCTGCTACACTATTGGACCAGGCTAGACATGCGACAATGACTTCCGATGATCCCCAGGGGAATTTTCCTTTCCCCGGCAAACGGCGCCATTAGTGACCGTAGAACCAGCGGAGCACACGTGCGCTGTACGTAAATGTGGTTTTAAACTTTTAACGCGATAGCGTTTAAGAGCTCGTTTCGCAGAAATTCCGGCGTCGGTGTCGGCGTCGGCGTCGTTGGTTGTGAGCGAAAAATCATCATCTTGTTCGTGACAGAAAAATCAAGAAAGATGCAAATAAAATAAATAAAAAAAATCTACGGGTCCGAGTGAGGATCGAACCCATGCCGTCTGCGTGGTAAGCAGGTGTTCTACCACACAGCCACGCCTCTGCTTGGAAATACAGTGAAAATAACTTTCAAGCTTCGCAAACGCAAGCGTCCTTCATATAGGCGTCGCAATATAACATCTCATATCCCAGGAATATTGCGTGGTACAAGCGTGCATTGCCATCGGGCGTCAGAATATGTGACTATCATAACGATTTCGTAGTTTAAAGCCGGCCACCCATTACAAACGGCACACACCCTACTGCGCGTATTCCCTTAACACCACGTAGTGGGTGCATAGCAAGTATGCACTAAGTGGTTGAAGTAGGCACTCGGGACAGGATGTCGCTATCGCGTTCAACTCTTAAAGGCGAAGATTAAGGGTCCCCCCAATTTTTTTGCAATGCGGCCTCGGCTGGATCGCGGTGCTGACTTGATAGGCCGTTTGCTGCACAAACAGCACTGCAAAAACGGGCAAGCTTTTTCTTCTTCCGCGACGCAAACAAAATAACAAACGCCGGGTGATATGGCTGCATCTTATCGCCAGGAAGAACTTTGACTGCCAACGTGCAAAGATTTGCGAGGTAAGTCGACCACTGGTAAACTCATTCACGTGTACTTTCTTCTCTAAGTCTTAAAAAGAGCAAATGCTTGACAGTGACGTTCAAATTACACGAAAAAAAAAATTGGCAGATTCCACGTACCTTGGGAATCGATGTTATGCGAAGCATGCGGAGGGAAGGTCACTGTGTTGTAATGTTTTATTGAGCGAAACGTTACGAAATTACGCTAAAGATACGTACAAATGTTGTACGCACAGACATATGTTCCACAGTCGCATATGTTTTGCACAACAAGTTGTTTACAGTTGCGTAACGATACCAACCGCAACATGGGCAGTAGCAACACCAGAAGCGATAAACTGATTGTAGCGCTTGTGCTCGCGAGGATGGTAGCCCTGGACACTGCAGCATATATCAACTTCAGTGGATGGCGCTTTACTATAATTGATGTTAACCCGGCGTGACGGCTGTATCATCGGAGTACATATGTAATGTTTATAAAATTGGATAGCCAGCACTGCAACGACAATTGACGTTTCACGAATATTAGGATCTATTCGAAAAGCAGTTCCGAGACCTGGCGTGGCTCTGTGGTAGAATGCTTGATTGCCACGCAGAATGCTTGGGTTCGATTCCTGTTGGGACCCTGACATTTATTATTTGCATTCGTCCGGTCAACGCTGCTGATGACGTCAGGTTTTTAACGCTCTGGCGATAAAAGTACCAATATTTGTCTCGCCGTTCCTGGGTAGTCTAAAGTGTCAATCACCTGTGGCACATACCCGCCCCGGGGTATGTGCCATGGTACCCATACGCCATAAATCATCATAACTTTTGTGTAGTGGGGAAGCGTCTACTATGCCATTATTCGTAATTCTTCAGAAAAGCGCGGTACCCGCTACACTCTTTGTAACGCATTATGTTCCTTTTGTTGATGTGGCTGACGACGATGAAGAATTTTGCCTGAGGCTATTGTAATGGGTTCGAGCATTGAACGCCCCACTCGTTACGCAATTCGCATTCTGTGACGCCTGGTTCTTGCTTTACTGTTCTAAAACGCTTTACAACACACGTTAGCGCGATTCCTTACCCGACATGAAGCCTGCATAGGGTCAGTTTGCACCGCAGTTTCAAGCAGCGGCGTAGCTCAGTGGTAGAGTGCTGGGCTGCCACGCAGAAGGCCCGGGTTCGATTCGCACTCTATCGTGGGTGTTTTTTATTTATTTAGTTGTTTTTCTTATTTCGTGCGATATTGGTTACGGACACCGGCGGCGGCCGCGGCGGCGGACAACTACGGCGTAGAAACGACCCTTGTTGTGATCTCATAACAGCTTTCGCTGTAAAAAAGTACGCCATCTCCCGCTAAAGGGAACCAAGTGTAGATGCGAAGCAGCGGGCGCTAACGCTTACACTGGCGGCGGCGTTGACGCTGGCGCTCATCGCAGAGTTGCGCAGGAGAGAAAACTGGGGACTCCCTAGTTTTCTCTGGGGAGTCCCCAGCCGGGCGCAAAGCACGCAGTGATGGACCGGTGTTTCCTACTGGAACATGCCAATCGCTGCTAATGGGCAATGAGAGACAGAAGATTCCGATTGGACACAGAGACCGTGCGCTGAGAATATTTAAATGCGAATACATTTCTTAGTCGGGCTATGTCAGGCGGCGTTGTCTGGCGGCGTCCGCGGAGGAGGAGGAGGAGGATAGGTTAAGGAGGTGTCCGCGCGCCGGCAGGTGTTATCTCTCCGCTCTCACTCCCTCTCCCATAGCAACAGCTGCGGGCGCGCGCGCTTATCCTCGCCCCTAGCAACCGGAGCATGTGGTGCGAGAGAGTGTAGGAGAGGGTAGGTGCAGTGCTTCGCCGCTCCTTCTCTCGCCGTTCGCTCTCTCTCCTCCCTGCGCCCCACTCTCCCGTCCGCTCGCGCCTCACTCTCGACCGTTCGCTGGCTGGGCGCCTCTCAAGGCGATGGCAGAAGTCGGTGTCGGCGCAAGAAATGCATTCGCATTTCCTCACGATTCCCTTCGGGGAGGTGGGGGGCATTTTAGATGCGAAGCATCTTATGCTCGGGGCTCCCTTGTCCGTCCCGCGTCCCGCGTCCCCCGTCCCGCGTCCGGCCACTTTCATGAAGTAGGGAAGCACCCATTATGCGAACCAGAACACTGTAGTAATATGAAGGCCGTCAACCCTAACACAGTCATCAGAGTCATGGCCGAGAGCACAGAGAGGCTGCTTAGCAATGGCTAGGCAGGTGGTGTTTGTCGCCCAGGTTGACCCCATTCCATGAGTCATGGCCGAGAGCACAGAGAGGCTGCTTAGCAATGGCTAGGCAGGTGGTGTCTGTCGCCCAGGTTAACCTCATTCCTTGAGTCATGGCCGAGAGCACAGAGAGGCTGCTTAGCAATGGCTAGGCAGGTGGTGTCTGTCGCCCAGGTTGACACCATTCCTTAATCTTGCTTGCTTGTGTTTGGAGGGGGCTTAGTCCTTCCCGCGTCCCACACCACCACAGCGCGTCCCCTCCCCCCTTTCTCTCCTCTAGGAATCCTCTACTCTACGGAGCGGCCCCCCGCGTCCCACAGCGCATGCGCCTCCCCTATGCTCTCCTACGCTCAACCCGTTCCTCTACTCTAGGAATCATCTACTCTAAGGAGCGGCGCCCACATCCCCACAGCGCATGCGCGTCCTCTCCCCCCTCTCTCCTCTAAGAATCCTCTACTCCACGGAGCGGCTCCCGCGTCCCACACCCCCCACAGGGCATGCACGTCCCCCTCCCCCCTCTCTCTCCTCTTCTACGGTCCCCCCCCCCCCGTCCTTTCCTCTAGGAATCATCTGCGGAGCGGTGCGCACGGCAGGTGGTGTGACAGCTGCATACTCCGCTGGGGGGCGCCACGGTAGTTCCGCGGTATGAAAATGACGGAGCGCGCGCGCCTCATTGTCTCTCCTGTGCAGCGCCGCGATGAGCGCCCGGACCACTGCCGTGAAATGAGAGCGGCGACGTTCCTCCCGCTCAAGCTAATTATCTCCCCGCTGCTTCGCATCCACCCATGGTTCCCTTTAGCGGGAGATGGGGAATTTTTTTTATTGTTCAACAACGCACCGGAGAAATCTCCCACCGGCACCACCTTGCAGGTCAAGATCCAGTGCCATATATACGGGGTGGCCAGTGAACGGTTGTGCAGCGCGAGCAGTCGGTTTTTTCAACCAAGAAACTCGCTAGCAGGCGCTGCCTGCGTCGGCGTCGCGAGGCGAGAGAGGGGGGAGTGGAGGCGAGAGAGGGGGGGGGACACGCATGCGCAGTGGAAGTGTGGACGCCGCGGGCAGGGATGCCTAGAGGAGAGAGGGGGGGAGCGGAGGAGAGAGAGGGGGGACGCGCATGCGCAGTGGGAATGTGGACGCCGCGGGCAGGGATGCCTAGAGGAGAGAGGGGGGGGAGCGTAGGAGGGGGAGAGAGGTGGGGAGGCGCATGCGCAGTGAGGGTGTGGTCGCCGCGGGCAGGAATGCCTAGAGGAGAGAGAGGGGGGAGAGGGGGGGTTTTTTTTATTTTTATTTGTTTTTGAAAGGGTTTGCGCATGCGCAGTAAGGGTGGTCACGCCGCACACCACCACCACCACCACCACCGGATTGAACTTCGCCATAAGATGCTTCACATCTAAAAAATTGAAGTTTCGCCGCAAGGGTGAAGCAATGAACAGGATAGAAACAAATAGAAATGTTATACGAAGTAAGGCCAGCGGGATCCGATCTCGCGTAACTCTGCAAAACGCTGGTGCAAAGGGAATACTGCCGCTCCGGGGAGCGAAGTGGTTTTCGTGCTGTCTGCCGTCTCAATGCGAGGTAAGCGGTGAGAGCCATGGTGTAAGATTTATACTTGCACCGTGGTGAGAACACACAGCACGTACAAGGGTATACGAGCCGTCTACTGATGTCTGTCGAGATGGCGCTTGCGCCGTTCGCGCGCACGCTACCACGCACTTATATGATCAAAGTTCACAGTCGCTGCTCGACCCCCCCCCCCCTTTTCATCCTCCTTCCCCCGGAGAAAGACGGGTCGGGCGTTCCCTCTCTCTGAGGAGCCATCTTTGGCAGGCCTCGCACGCGGGTCGATATTACCCCATGAAACCTCCGTGCGACGGAAATGGCCGGCTTGTTTCATCTCTGCTTCAGCCGCGTTCGTCGGCGCCGCTTGTGCGCTTTCACCCGTGGGTATAGAAAATGCGATGTGCTGGCCGATGTTATCGATTTTGATTTTATACGGAGCATGACGGCGAGGCCGTCGGCGAAAACTCGTAGAGAGTCCATATAATTTCTACCGCAACAAAAGCAGCGCGACATTACCGGCTATGTGTTCTCGCACAATTTTGACGACAGTGAAAGCACGATTGTTCTAGATCGCTCGTATTGGATCGGGTACTTTAAACCGCCAATATTAATTACAACAAAATATTTAGCGTTCGCAATTTACTTTCCATTTGCGAACACTTGTTGCGCGCGCCAACGTTTCAGCACAGTACAATTTGAAGACATCTGGTGCTCCGACCAGTAGATTTAACGAAATGTAGTTATCATAAGTGGTTTAATAACTCACTCTGAAAATCTCGGAGGCCGCCGAATTGAGAGCTTTAAAAGCGTTAATGCGTTGTTTCTTAGCATTTATTTTTTCGCAGGGCGTAAAGGGAGCAGCAGATGCGTATGATAAAAAACAGAAGAAGCATGTACTTAACACCAATTAACCAACGCAATATACTTATTAAGTAAGCCTTTGACTATATTCTTGAGGCGGTGTCCGTATGTAACTAATATAACTACTCATTTCAACACTTGTTTCAACACCGGGCACGTGCCCCCCCCCCCCCCGAAAATTTTTTTTTCGCCATTGCATACAGAGCGAAAAATGACCATTTCAATGAGGTGCCCTCCCCGAAATCAAGGAGGTGCCCCCCCCCCCCCCCCCCCGAAAAAAATTTCTGGCTACGCCCATGCTCAGAAGTCTACCGACCAGCGTACGCTCCTTTCTGGGTGGAATGCTGAACATTCGGAGAGCAACAATCGAATCTTCGAGCTACGGAAAAAGGATGATGCTGTCATTAAGAACAAAGGCGGAACAACAATTCTTGATGTTGTTTTTGTGCGACAAAGGGTAAACAAGAAATGGTGGTGCTGTAGCGTCTTGATGTTGTCTATAACCTCTGAAAACATACCTCTTTGCAGCATGCACACTATGTGAGTTCTGATTTTTAACAGTATTTTCAGAAAGACACGATGCTTTTTTTAGACTCTTCGAAATTTTCGGAAATACCTATTCCAAGCTGTCAAGATTTCCTGAAACTCCACATTCCACGGTTCTGTGCGTTCGCCGTATCGCATCAATCCTCCGAATTGTTCTCGTTTCCGGCGATTATTTCTCGCACTGACACCTGACGCACGTGAGGTTAAAGCGAAAGGTGCAAAGTCTCCACTGGTACAGCGAGAAAAAACAGGCTGCTAGGGCCATAAAAATAACGCATGCAGACTTGTTTTTAAGCCGGCGTGCCGTACACATAAAGGTCACATGCATGGCTAATAGCGTGCCTTGTGAATCGAGGCGCGCTGTTGAGCGCTCACTTTGTCTTTGCGGCGTTCGCGTAACCATTAAAAAAACATGGCTGATCCCTCTGTCAAAGGAATCGGTATAACACGAAAGTGAAACGGGTATTCACATAAGTAGTTGAGCGTTTATTGTGCATTGTTTCGCCACAAGGGAGAAGGAATGAATGCTGCAGCAACAAATTGTAATGTGACGTGAAGAACGGCAAGAAGAACGCCCGAATGCCCCGATCAGGAGATAAGCGCGCGCGCACCAGCGACGACGCCCCGTGGAGGCGCACGCTCATCCCAGCGAGAGGCGCGACGACCTTTAGAGCGCGCGCTCCGTGACACCTTCGCGCCATCTCGCTAGTGATGACGAAAACGCGCTGAAGTCGAGGAGCTCCGAGGACCGCCAACGGTATATGGTGTGTATAAATAGCTTGCCGTTAGCAAGCTGAGGAACGTACGCTCCCGCAGCCGAGTGGTTTCGCGCCGCGCGCTGCGGAGCGAGAGGTCGTAGGTTCGACGCCCGGCGACGGAACTTTATCTTCTAATTTTTCTTTGATCTCATTAAGTTAGTTTATATTTTTCAACGTCATATCCGTGACGGAAATACGTCAGAGGAGCCGTGGTGGACCCCGGCATAAAACACTTTCGTGTTAAAAAGAACTAAGAAAAGCGATGTCCGAGTGATACAAAGTGGACAGTACAATATCCACACCGGATGACGTTCACTTTCGAGTCGTTTTAGGCGTTTATACATGAGGTACCGTGTGGGTTTGCGTTCATTGCAGAGAAGCTTCAAATGACACACCTGCTTGATTTTGCGACGTCCGTCCGCGAACAGAAAAAAATCCACGTGACCCGAGCGAGTGAGGACATCACATAATGAGTCGTCAGATGCCATGTGTTACCAAAATGTGAGAGGTCATCATGGTGTCACATGATGACGTCATCAACTTACATCGCGAATCGGTCACATGTGCAACGGGAGGCAGTGTAACGCGGCATGGGGTACAGAAAGTTTCAGGGGCACGGTACGCCTTTCGTGTGTGTTTTGCACGTCGGTCGAGTGTATAGGCGCTCTGTTGGCGAGGTCGTGTAGGGAGCCTTCATGTGCGCGCCTGAGGCACGGAGGCGCCTGAGGCACGTGAAGGCTCCCTAGAGGTCGTGCGCGGCATCAATGCGTCGACGGCGCACTGTGCAAAGGCACGAGGAGCAGCGCGCTTATGAAGAACGCCGATGAGCGCGGGGACGTGAACACACGCGTCCGCTTTCCTGGTCACCCACCTTCATAGAATGGAATGGAATGGAATGGACCGGGCCCCTAAACTGCGGAACACTTTAGGGGCCCGGGCTGTCGTATGCTGTAGTTGTCGCTTGGCGTAACGCAGGCAAAACCCCGTATAGCATAGTCATCCGCATAGGTCGGCAAAACTTGTGCAGCTCACTCAGACTCACTCATGAAATATATTTTGCGCTTAGGGCTCACTCGGACTCAGACTCACCAAACTTTTTTCTGAGCCGGACTCACTCGGACTCACACTCACGAAGATTTTCTTCAACCGGACTCACTCGGACTCAAACTCACCAAAACATTACTCACCCGGACTCACTCAGACTCACACTCACGGCTTCGTCTGAGTGAGTCAGAGTGAGTCGACTCATGAGTACGTTAGCCTAGAATTAGCTTTTTCCACCACGGTGTCAATGCTCTTTAACACCAATATCTCACGTAATCGGTGCTATTCCAGGTGCCTTTTGATACAGTACCTTAAAATACAAGTTATGAGTGCTCGCGAACCAGTTAGGTAATTCTTCTTCAAAGAGATGACAACATAGGAAATATTTATCAAGAACTTCCCTGGAAGAGTTGGGAGTGGAGGTGGTCAAGGCGCCCCCCGGCGTAATTCGCGCCTCTGATCAATAAATATTGGAATGGTGTATGAACGACACTGCTTTGGAATATATGTGAGTAGACCTTAGTAAAAATGTGAATCCAGGTAAGACTGATAATAATGCTGAAGATGAGTAGATAAGACCATAGGTCGGCAAAAAATGTGGAACTCACTCAGACTCACTCAAAAAAACATGGTTGATCCCTCCGTCATAGGAATCGGTATAACACGAAAGTGAAACGTGTCCTTACAGAAGTAGTCGAATGTTTACTGCACATTGACATAAGAGAGCTTGCACAGTGTCTATTTGGTGTGTTGACAGTTATAGCACCCTTTAACGTGGATGCATCCACGTTGATGCTTGATGGTACATCTGTATCCCGACGACTAACGCCTATGATGAATGCTTAAAGAAACCCTTGTGGTCAAGATGCTTGTGGTAGCTGTACGGTGAGAGCGGAGTCATTGAAAGTGGTGTGACAGCCAGAAGAGCGTCAATGATTGGGCGCCGAACTTGGGCTAAGGTCGCCTACTCGCGGCATGTTAGAGTTATTGAACAACGCTGCCCGACCAGAGGGAAACGCAACGCGCGTCGTGTCTTCCCCGTTGACCGGCTGCGATTTTTCGCGGGGCGAGCTAGGAACATGGCTAGGGACGCGGAGTTACGGCCACGCGACGCACTCGCGCGTCGCACAGCTATTTTTGGTATGGACGGATGCTACGAGTGTGGATGCTAGGGGTAAGGTCGCCACCTAGCAGTGTGTTAATGCGTCGGCAAAATTGCACGTTTACTATTCGAAACACGCCGAATGGGACGGACGCGGTGAAACAACGCTTTGAAGAAACTAATCGTGCATTGCACGGTCAAAATGCATTACTTCTCTTAGCAAGAGCACTGTGAGAGGACAGTGGTAGATATAAAAGGCTTGTTTTTAAAGCCTGCAAAGTATGTGACCGTGGCGCAGTGGATAGCGTGCCCGGCATCTCTTGTCGCGGACCTAGAGGTCGTAGGTTCGACTGCTGTTGACGGAACTTTTTTTCTTTGTCTTCTGATCATGTGCATTTTTTCGACGTCATTGCCGTGACGGAAATACGTCACTCAAATCTTGGTGGACCCCGGCATAAAACACTTTCGTGTTAATATATATTGCCCTTTAGACTCACTCAGACTCACCAAAGCTTTCCTGAGCCGAACTCACTCGGACTCACACTCACGAAAAGTTTTCTTCAACTAGGACTCACTCGCACTCAAACTCACCAAAACTATTACTCACCCGGGGACTCACTCAGACTCACACTCACGGCTTCGTCTGAGCCTGAGTGAGTCCGAGTGAGTTTGCCGACCTATGCTCATGAGTGAGTTCGCCGGCCTATGGTCATCTGTAACATATTGAGCGCGCTCTTGCGCAAAGTAGAAGTCTTCTTCGGAGGCTGGGTCCGAGCTAGTTGGTACAGTGACATTGCGAAACCGGTGAGCCTCACGGAGATGGGGACAAGGACGACACACTGAGCGCTCTGTTTGCCGTCTTCTTGACCCCGTCTTCGTGCGCTTACCGCTTTCATATAAGTCTTCTTCCTCTTGTTCTTCGAGCGCCTTGATGATGATATTAAGTGCGGAGCACTATAGAGGCCCGTGCTGTCGTGTGCTGTCGTCGCTTGGCGTAACGCATCCAAAACCGCGTATAAAAATAGAAAAAAAAAGGAAGCAAACGATAAATAGAAAAACAGAGAAAGGAAAAAAAATTGGAAGAAAAATAGAAAGAGCAAGAAAGAGAAAGAAATAGATAAACACAGAGGAAGAAATAATTAGAACTAAAGACAGGGAAAAAAAACAGGAAAACAGAAAAAAAAGAAAGAGAGGAGAGAGAAAGAGAAAACCGAAGAGAAACAAAGAAGGCTACCGAGCTCCGCACTTCCTTCGGGCTTGGCACACCTATAGTGCGAAGCTGCCTTTATTTTATTCAATTCCCCTTCTTATTTGAGTGGCATTTTTTATTACAATTGAAAATATTTTCAAGAATGGGAATATCCATTAAATTTTCGCTTTTTTGGGGGGAGCTTCTTCGCGAAAGTTCGCGCCGCTTTTCTGGGGGGGGGGGGGGGCTTCTTTTGTGATGATTATTTTCTCGTTAGCTCGGTATCATCTGGAAACTCTGGTTACGGTGCTCGGCTGCTGACCCGTAAGTCGAGGATTGGTCCGAGCCGCTGGCAATCGCATTTTGATGGAAGGCTAATTGCTAGACGGACGTGTACTGTGCGATGTGAGTGCACGTTGAAGAACACCAGATGGTCGAAATATCCGGAGCCCCCCGCAACGGTGTGCCTCGTAATCATATCGTCGTTTTGGCACGTTAAAGCCCCACTTATTACTACTACGTGTTCCTCCAACCAGTCAAAGCGGTGATGCGGGCTAGTTGGTTTGAGTCACTTGTAGTCATATTTGTAGCGCAAAAAAACAAACGCAGGCAAAAGTAAGAAACACAGACACAGGACGAGCGCTAGCGCTCGTCCTGTGTCTGTGTTTCTTACTTTTGTCTGCGTCCGGTTTCCTGCGCTACAAATATGACTACAAGTCCTCCAACCAAGCTGCTTTCCTAAATCAATACGCGCCCTTGAAGCATCGCAGTAAAGTTTTGTCTAATTGTTGTATGCATTTTTTTGTACTGAATCGAAATTCCTGTATTATGGTCACGTGGCGTATCTTGTTCTCTTGTACGTGTCAATGAAAAAAATATCACGGAATTGCATAACGTATTTCCAATGAGCTGTTCTTTTTGGCCTTTTTTTTTTTAACTGAATTGCTTCAGTAAGGCAACCGCGACATTCTTCTTTTATTGTAAGTATTTGTTGTCTAATGACATTTGCTTGTTCGCGTAGTGTAGTCGCTTGTCCCAGTGTGCTATAATGCTATGACATTATATGCGACGTGGCGATGAAGGAACTTTGGAAACGCTTGTAAACACGAGCTGCCTCATTTTTCTACGCCTCTATCGATACCGGTTCTGTCGAATTCTTCCATACTTTGTTTAATTACTACTTTAAACATATAATGCTTGTCAACCGCTGACCAGCTAATACTTCCACTCAGGTGGAAACCCAGAGCCTCTGAAAGATGGACGTCTTTTACTTTTACGGGTCTTGCTGGGTGAATACTGTCACGTGGTTGTGACGGTGAAGAAGCATGCAGTCAAATCGACAAAGATAGAGTTATTAATTGGGGCGGAACTCATCGTACAAGCAAGTTGTGCACTAAGATTGAGTGTTGGGCTAGTTGGCGCAACATATAATTCGATGTTTCACAGCGATGTGTGTGTCTTTTCACGTCGGCCTCGTTCCTTGCGCTGTGAAACGTCGAACAAGCAAGTACACTCGAAGTAGAGCGATAGCGGCGAGCTCGGTCGTAGGTCTTCGATTATCTGACCGTCGGTGTTAGATACGTCGTCTTTTAAACATGCGTGATCGAACGTTCCAACGTTATAGCTGGTGCTCGCGTAAGCTCTCCAATAAACTTGACTAGTCGCGCCGTGCTGGCAACCTGATCAAAACAGTCTAAAACTATCCCGAAGGTTCCCAAACATTCCGGCACGCGCTGCGCCGAGCGGTGGTAACACGTGTAACAGTTTCTGTGAGTGAAATCCGTCCGCATGAAAATGAGGAAACAAGCACGCGTGGCAATATCCTGGCAAAAATAGGTACTGTACACCGGATAACGGATGAGCTTAGTGGCTTCCGGACTTCTTCCTTTTTTTTTTTTTTTTTTTTTTTTTTTTTTTTTTTTTTTTTTTTTTTGGCAGCAGGCGCATGTCCTCATCTTCTTTTGTATGTTTGTTCCGGTATGTTTTCGTCATCAGGCAACCAACTTGGGCTTCACATAACAAAACGCTGCCGCTTGTGCTATGACATACATTTTCTCTTTTGATTCCATTTTTGTTATCTTTGTAAAAAAAAAAACATGGCCTCGTTATTGCTATAGAAATTATATCTACATTCTCAACGGGTTCTAGCCGTCGCCGTTGCCGTCATGCTCCGTATAAAGTGAAAATTGATGGGCCTCGTGCGGCGCATTGTATGTTCCACCCGCAAGTAAAAGCGCGCGAGCGCTGGGGACGAACGCGGCTGAAGCAGAGATGAAACTGGCAGGCCATCTCCGTCGCATGGAGGGCGCATGCGATAATATCGCCTCGCGTGCCAGGCCTCCCGTCGATGGCTCCTCAAGCAGAAAGGAAACGCCCCGTCCATCTTTCATCGGGAGAAGAAGCATGAAGAGGCGCCGGGCGGGGAGGGGGGGGAGGCGGCAACTGCGAACGTTAATCAAAAAGGGCGCGGTCGTGAGCTCTGGCGCGCGCGCTACCTCGACAGACATCAGTAGACGACTTGTATACCCTTGCACGTGCTGCGCTCTCCCCTCTCACTTCGCGTTGAGACGACAGACAGCTTGAAAACCGCTTCCCTCCCTGGAGCGGCCATGTTCCCTTACACCAGCGTTTTTTAGAGCTACGCCTGATCGGATCGGAAGAGTGTGCTGCCCGCCTTTCGTCGTATGGCATTCCAATTTGTTGCTATAGCAGTTATTGCTTCTCCCTCGCGGCGAAACTGGGATTTTTTTTTTTCATTCGCTGCATCCAGTTTGGTGTATCTGTTTTTGTAACTTTCTTTTCTATGACACCTGGTTCTCTACCCTTCCCGATTACCATGTGACACTTTTTGAGCATGGTCAGAAAACGCTGCCGATCGGTAGTCGAGGCTTCCGAGAACACGCAAGCCAAATATTATTGCCCAGCACGCGGCGTGGAATTCACAATAAATTCTCAAAGTCAGCTAAAAACTGCTTTCTCTCCTCTCGACAAATGACGCTACAAGCTCAAAAATCACTCGTCACAGCCATTGTATCAGTCATTGGCTGATTTGAGCATGGCGCGCTCGGTCGTTACTGGGGCCGCCACGGGAGGCCCCGACTTGTCCACGTTTTACTTCTTGGATATTCTTGTTTTCCTCGCGTGTTATACTCCCGGACAACTTTTCTTGGCACTGAAGGGAAAGCTACGGGGGCGGAGCATCTGCACATGTAACCCTACGCGAAGTAGTCCGGCTTGACATGCGTCTCGTACCGCTGGGGAAAGTGATGGCTGCGCGCAATCAGCGTTGTATTTCGACGCAGACGCCGCTGCAGCGTTTGAGGCACTGGCAAAATGCGCGACTTTCTCAAGCGTTCAAAAACGCAAAGTGACAACCTATAAAGTAAAACAAGCACAAATATCTCCTTGCGGTGCGCTCCGTTGTGTCTGAAAGAGCTACATGTAAAAAATGAAAGGAGTATTTTTTATATAATACGCAGAAAAGACGGAAGAATTTGTGGGACTATATTAATTAGCGGTGAGATACGCGCGATTTGGCTCCGTAGCCTTCGCTTCAGTGCCAAGAAAAGTTGTCGCCGAGTATAGTGTGCGCACGTCCACTGCTCTCCTCCCCTAATGGTGCTGAGCAAGATATATACTGGAATCTCAGTCAAAGATAGTGGCCCTGATTAAGACAAGTGCGTTTGTCGAAACGTTGATTCGATATATATTCGTTTGACCACCGTGTAGATAGCGTCCAAGCCTTTTTGTGTGTTTATTTACAACGCAGTCTCCCTTGTCGTTGTGTACCCAAGACCTCACGAGAATGCCGTCGAAGCTTTCAGGACTCAGAAAAAGAGAGGGCACAACTTTATCGTGTGCCCGCGGATTGGGGTCAAGGCCGAAGAATCTCGGACAAGGCGGGTGATAGAGAAATATAGAAGTACTGGTATCTTAACTCGCCCGATTATTGGCCGCGAATTCACTGAAGTGGGTGTGAGCCATTCGTGGAGAAAAACAAGTGCGCATACGGGTCGCCTGGAAGACCGCCCCGCTTCGAACATCGCGTCCTAACACGTCGTTTTTCAAGTAAGACGTTTTTGATCATTGAGTAACTTCTATCCCCCCTCATTGGGCACGTGGACATACGTCAAGAGGAATTATCGCGGGTGTCTCAAAAAATTTCGCCAAAATCACCAAAAATCGGTGAAAATTCTCTCGCTGCTTTCACAATTGTTTTTTTAGATGCGAAGCAGCTATTTGACTAGGCTGTGTAACGCTGTCCCTCCGTGCGTACGTACGAACGCGCCGCAACGCGCGCCCCTCGCCGCAGGTGTTGGAGCGGTGCCAAGTAGGTCACGCCGCAGCTGCGGGCGCTCGCCGGAGCACCCGCAGCTGCCGCCTAACGCGCAACGACAAGACCTACGCCAGCCATCGCTTCAAACGAATCTTCCAGCGCTCACCGCAGCACCCGCGTTAGCGCCGTTCAACCCGTGACGCCACCCGTGCGCAACGCTGCTGCTTCGCATCCCATCAGGGTTCCCTTTGGGAAGATGGTGTAAATTTTTTCTGTAGCGGCAGGCATCTTAAGATGGTTAAAGACATCATTTGGGGCAGTAATAAGCAAGTTAAATTAATTAACTTTAATTAGCAGTGTTAGGTGGTTGAAGTTCTTATTGCGAAGAACCCATCGCAGCTTTGAGATATAGAAACAGCGGCCTCTAGTAATTACTATGGCGTAATGAAACTCAACGGCGAAACTGAAACCCCAAACACCGATGAGCGCAACAAGCAGACGACTAGAATGACGTCACTGTTCAAGACAACTATTACAGAGGTGTAGATATTTCGCGTTCGTTACCGTATAAACGCCATGCGTGTTATATTAGCAAATGCAGCCCACGCACCCACACAACGAAGCCGGTTGATGGTTGATGATAATGACGCTCACTCATTCCGGACGTCTCAGAAAAACACAGTTCTTCCAATTGTTCCATTTAACGTAACCACCTAACTCCACTTATTAAAAAGTTAACTAATTTAACTTTCTTAATTTCTGTTCTAAAGGATGTCTTTAAGCCATCTTAAGACGCCAGCGGCTACAGAAGAAGTAATTTTGGGGAAGGCATCGAACAAATATCGCATTTCCTTGATTTTTCAGAATTCTGGACAAATTTCTTGAAACACCCGGTATAAATGAACAGAATCAAGGAACAAGCAAGCAAGCAACTATGTGCATGCTCTGTGCGAACATGCAGACGAAATTGATAGGTTTGCAGCGTTTCCGAAATACGGCTCATCTAATTATGGTTCGTTTCGGTCCGACGGTCTTCATGAGACATCGTGTATTGTTCGAAATAGTCCAATTGAACGGCTAAATGCGTGACAATCCCTTGTTGTAGCTGCAAGTATATATATAGGCTGAATTCCGAGTCGAGTTGGATTGACTGAGGTGATTTTTCCTCTCCCTCCAGGAGAGCACTGCCACATTCAGTTCATATAGCGAGTGTTTGGACCATCTCGAAGATTTTCCACTCGTGTGGGTGTACATGAAGACCCGTCGTTATTGGGTATATCGCTTATTGGGTTGTCCATTGAAGCGCTTCCAGCACCGTGAAGCGCGATCACAGAGGAGCTTTATCTGCCAGAACCCAACTTCCTCAGATCACTCTGACAACAAGAAAGTATGTCGCTTTTCACACTGTCACGTTCACGTTTAAATAAAGCATCTGTGAAATCAGCATGGTGACTTCCTTGAGTAGCGTCGTGATGAGTAGAGGCCGGATTTTAGGCAAATGTCGATTTTGCTCCTTGCATTTCTGTCGCTCCACTTTGATGCATGAACATGAATTAGATCCTAAGAAGTGCGTTTATGGTGTTCTTATATATAATGCCTATGAATGCCTATTTTTGGCGTTTGTGCCTAAATGAGTGTAAGTGCCTATAAATGTCCTAATTTCAAAATCGGCCCCTATATGAACACTATTTAACCTCAAATTTCGCTGTCGAGTGCAGTTTGAACCGTTATTAATTCAATAGCATAAAACAGCTCGTTTCGCAGAAATTCCGGTGTCTGTGTCGGCGTCGTTGGGTTGTGAAAGAAAAGTCAGCGCTTCCGTGAGCGAAAATTCGAGATAGATGAAAATAAAGCCATAATAAAGGAAATCCTAGGCTCCAGTTGGAACTAAACCCAAGACTTCTGCGTGGCAAGCAGGTGTTACACCACAGAGCCACGCCCACGCTCGAAACTTGCTTCGGAAAGAAACACTGCATGAATGTGATGTAGTGCGAGGAGTAATACTGCGTGGTACAGAAGCGCGACCTGCACGCGTGATTTTTCGCGAGAGCATTGTTCAGTACATTGATGTGCTGAAACAGCAAGACATTAGTTCCTGAGTGGATGGCCAGGGTTGAGCATCTGGCATACCTAGAGGAACCTTAAGGAAAGCCACCACCGGTTTTTCTTCCTTATGTTATTTTACCTCTTTTTTGATACCTGGACATCGTTGTAGCATTGTGTATCATTACTGTAAGTGCTGTCTGTTATTGACCTATATACGGTGTTAATAAAGAAAAAGATATGTTTTAACCCAGTGGTTATGACACTTGCTTTCGGAACTGAAGGACCCGGGTTCGAAGCCCGCCTGGACAAGAAAACTTATTTCGTTTTACTTGTGTCTTTACGTGGTGCAGCATGACTGCCCCGGCACCTGCGAGCACACTCGCACCGCCACCTCCTACCCGAACGGAATTCACGGCGGGAAAGACCGTCTGAAGCGCACGCTCTCTTTTAAAGGGCCCGTCAACAGGCTCCTACTTTTTTTAACACCCCCCAAACAAGCTCGCTAATTTGTACAGTAGACCGCGACGATCACGTTTCCCGAATATTACAGCGCTGCGCGCCGCGCAGACCCTCCGTTTCGAAAAACAATTCCCGCGCTGCTTTCCTACACCTGACCAATCCTCCTTGTACGCGCAGTGACGTCAAGTCGGCGATCGCCGACCTGACGTGGCACTGAGCTCGTCGATTGGTCGTTTGCCCTACGAAATAGCGCCTTGGCCCTGCGGTGATGCAGTTTCGGCCGCGCAGTACGCATTTTCATTTTCCTGTGCTGCCCTCTGCCGTTTTGTAGAGCCCGAGACTACCGGGAGAAGCGGTATTGCCAGAACGAAAGCCTCCGAGATAAAGAGGCGTCTCGCTACTTTACCGCTAGGGAAAGGGTCGTCTCTTCCCATCGCGCTTCCTCCCTGCGCCACTGACACGTGCTCATGTGGGGGAAGCCCTGCTCGGTCGTTGGCTGCGCGCCGATGACGTATCACTGACGTCGTGTCACGTTGCCGAAGTGGGCGGAGTCACGACGACGGGCTCCGCCTCCCCTTTCTACGGCGGAGAAGGGTGGAGAGGCCGCGGGAAAATTTGAAACCAGCTGAAACGGATGTTCTAAACCCTCGAACTTCCTTAATATTGCGCGTATTCGCAAAATTCTTGCGGCAGCATGTTCACATAGCAAAAGTGCACATATTTCTCTCTATAACAATTTTTGGACCTCGGGGTTGTTGACTGGCCCTTTAAGGCGACAGCCCTTGATGTCTCATACTCGCGTTGACCGTCCGTCCGCGCCCTGGAACGGTGCCAGCTGTGACCTCTCCCCCTCACACTCTCTCAGCAATCACTTGATTGTATGGAGTAAAAAAAAACAGAAAAAAAAACAAAAAAAATTAAAAACAAAGAAAACAAAACAAAAAGATATGGCGCAGTCAGTCGAATGGCCACAGGCTTTCGCCGAACACACTTTGGAATTTACAAAGTGTCCTTCAATTTTTCTCCTTCCATTCTTCTTTCACCACCTGGCGCGCGCTGATTGGCTCGCTCCAAGCAGCGCCGGCGCTCACTTTTGTGAGGTGTGTTAGCCACTGGGTCTTGCCCCAGTGGCGAACCTGGGGAAAGGCCGTAAGTACAGCGGACAAGGCGAGCCCCTAAACAGCTCTGCTGTTAAAAAATATATAGGACGAAGACAGTAATGTGCGGGCCGGGCCGCGAGCAAATGGCTGCGGGCCTCGTGTTTGAGACCCGAGAATTTCTATGGCTTCTCTGCAAATAAAGCTATAGGAAGGCTGGGATAGGGGTGCATGCATAACAGTAGGCTACAGTAGTGTTATGTACCCTTCGTCTCAGTTGAGTAAGGGCCTGACCACACGTACGCGTTGCAGCGTGTCACCGTGTGGATTTTCGACGTGGCGTCGCGCCCTCTCCCTATAGAGAGAGAGGGCGCGCGGCTAGGCGAAGCTGCGCGCCCTCTCTCTCCAATGGGGAGAGGGCGCGACGCCGCGTCAGAAAGCCACGCGCTGACACGCTGCAACGCGTACGTGTGGTCAGGCCTTAAGGGAAGGGTTGGCGCATAGCGTGCGCCACAGGGGCGTAGCCGGAGGAGGGGGGGGGGAGCTCAAACCTCCCGAAATCTTTCAATTTTGCATGCTTAAAATACACGCACACATACAAGCACACGCACGAACATACATAAAGTGTGCTTGAACCACCCACCCTACGAAGAAAAGTTCTGGCTACGTTACTGGTGCGGCGCTTTCGCAGTGGCGAACGCATCTGCGTTCGCTCAGCTACGCTTACGTCACGCGCACATAATGTGTGTGTGTGTGTGCGTGCGTGTGTGTTTGTGTGTGTGTGAGTGCGTGTGCGTTCACTTCGTGGAACACTGGTGCAGCATGAATTAGCAGTTGACTACGTGGAACACTGGGCATTCTGGATATATTGCGGCGCTTGCCGATTCAGAGCATGTAACGCAATGCAAACGATGTGCCTTGAAAATCTGAGCCGTGCCCCCACGACGGGAGGCAGAAAATAGCGTCCTTTTATTTTCTTCTTCTTTCTCGAATCTCTCTCTCTTGAAAAGTCCGAAGCCGATTACACTCCGCGTTTGGTGATGCACGTCGCATACTTATTCAGACAGCAGTTTCTTTTATTGCGATTGCAATTATATGGAGAGTCTCGACGGGTTTTTGCCGTCGCCGTCATGTCCCGTATAAAGTCCAAATGGATAAGATCCCCCCAGAGCATCGTACGTTCTATCCGCGGGTCGCGAGCGGGGGCGACGAACGCGGCTGAAGCAGAGAACAAACGAGCCGGCCCATCTCCGTCGCTCGAACGCGCACGTAATAATATCCCCCCCCCCCCCCCCCGCCTGTTAGCCCGGCCGTCGAACGCTCAAGCAGAGAGGAAACATCCCGCCCGTCTTTAGCGAGCATGAAAAAAACGCGGGAAGGGGGGGGGGGGGGGGTTACCCGAGCAGCAACTATGAACTGATTTTACGGGTGCGGTCGCCATCGCTGGCGCGCGCGCTATCTCGCTGTCTCGGCAGCCGTCAGCGGGCGGTCCGTATACCCTTCTACGGGCTGCGCTCTCAAGGCGAAGAGACTGTGCGAAAAAGGTTTCTGGAGAGGCTGTATTCCCTTACACCAGCGTTTTGTAGAATTGGATAAATGAAAACACTCCAACCAAAAAATTTATTTTAGGAAAAAAACCCGACGTTTCGAAGCCTTCTTCTTCAAGGGTAAAAAGGCCCGAGATGTGCGGCGCTTATATCATGTGTGGCGATATAAGCGCCGCACATCTCGGGCCTTCTCACCCTTGAAGAAGAAGCCGGTCCGGCTTCGAAACGTCGGGTTTTTTCCTAAAATAAATTTTTTGGTTGGAGTGTTTTCATTTATCCAGTTTCTATCCTAACCAGGCAGACTTCTGCCAAATGTTCACCTTTGATTTTGTAGAATTGCGTGAGATCGGATCCAAAAGAGTTAGTTGCCAGCCTCACTTCGTATAACGTTACAATTTGTTGCTATCGCATTCATTGCTTCACCCTTGCGGAGAAACTGACATTTTTTTTCTGTGGTTGTTAGAACAACCAAAAACAGCACAGTGCTTTCCTGTTCACCTTCCTCTGGCTGACATCTCCACAGAAGAGAAGAAAATCCGTAGGTCTACCTAAAACGCGCAAAAATGGTTCGACAACGCCACTTATATCTGAGCACCAGCCCGCACACTCTGCGTCGTTACAGTGTACGTCGTCGCGCACTAGCTAGAATAGAGGAAAGCGCTGGTTGCCAGACCGCTCCTCCTCGCTCCATGCAAAGGTCTATATGACGTGCAGCGCAAGAATCGGCTTTTGTCACATGCCTTCATTGCGCTTCGGCAGTGGCACCCGCGTTGACAGTGGATCAATCGAGCGGCTCGTGTGCAGAGAATCGAGCGTCAGAGCAGATAAGGAGCACATCGAGGTGAAGGAATACCGCCACATGCGATATCTCAACCAAAGTAAAGAATACTTCGCGGAGGAGATATTTCGTGATAAAACATGACACCGTGGGGGGTCAATTAAGCCAATATCGATGACGTGTCAAGCTCTACTATACTTAGCTGTATTGTACTCCAGAGACAACGAAGAGTTTTGTTGTTCTCTGACCTGACTATGGCGCGCCACTGCGACGAATAAAGTTCACAAATAAGGCAGGGGCGTAGCCAGAAATTTTTTTCAAATAAGGTATGGCGCGCTTGCTTCGAGGTATGTGTACACCATCGGAAGTACCCAAAATGTTAATTGCTATTGTTAAACAGTATCATTTATTACGTGTTGTTAAGGGCTTTGGCATGACTATAGCATCATTTTCTTCATTGCAAAGGTCTTTTTTTTTTCATAGTAAATAAAACTTTATTTCATTCATTCCCTCGGTGCTCAAACGCCGCGCCTGCAGTATTGAATAAATTAAATGTTGTGCATTCCCTGCAGCCAGAATTTTTTTCGGGCGGGGGGGAGGTGGGGTCGACTTTATTTATGTGCGTGCGCTTGTATGTGCGGGCCAGTAATATATAACTGGGGGGGAAGTGTACAACTTCGTTTTCTTATGTGCGACGACAAGGCAGAACATATTTCGGAGACACATATTTTATGCACGCGACAGTGTAATCACCTCCCGTCGCTCGTGATTTTTGGCTGGGCGTTGCCGAAACCTTTGTGCTCCGAGAACGAGAAAGTAGCTTCGTGTTTACTGATAATTTAATACCATATACGTACTTAAAATTCCATACATACCGCTCCTGGCCAATCCCTCAATGTGGGTACATCACAACGTTTCTAGATTATTGGTACATCACCATCATTTTCCTGTGTTCGCGTCACTGCATATGTGATGTGAAATTACGTCCTTATAACGCGGCCGCGGTAAACGTGGCATTTGCCGCGTGCTCATTCAGAAATGTGGCGAAATTAGATCATGGCTAATCAAGGCAAAAGCAGCGAAAATAAAGTGGGACGAGCGCGAGGTTGTGACATTGTATTCATTCAGAATTTTTTCGCAGAGCTGGAAAAATAAAACGCAAAACCAATTCGCACTGCTTAGCTCTGAAATCTTTATATCAAACGAAAGACAGCATGGACTGTATAACATCATACTGTTTTCTCTTCAAATACGTAAGAAAAACACAGTATGAGCAGGTCAGAAAAAATCTGCTACTGGCAACAAGGTTTGAGTGGATTCTTTCTTCTGCAAAGCGACGCCATACGCCGAGTCAATCCAATCCAAATGAGTAATCTGCCGTCCTTACATTCTTTCCGAAGTGTTATCTCTTTTAATTGGAACCGATTTGCTGTCCTGCAGCGATGGTCATCGGCGTGGTCTCTGTCATCGCTTAACAAGGTAACCGACGCGAAAGTGGCTATTCAGTTCGTTTCAAGGTTGACTTTGCTCTGAAAACGCCGGCGCATCGCTGGCTCGGCAACGTTTCGTTGCTCGCGTTCCGAAACTGAGCTTTCTCTGCTGTGTACCGGCTTGCCCCGATCACCTCTGTACGCCCACATTTACCGTTCACGCTGCGATATATCCTGCGACGCGTGCGAGAGGCTTAAAACGGCACTTTGCGGGCAGCTTCGCAAGGATATATCGATTTCGCGGCGCCGCGCCGATGCCACCCGAGCGAGCACGATCGAGATATTTGCTGTTGGAATTGTCGGACGCGTTTCCTCTGCTGTGCTTAAACTTCGGTGAATAACAACAGGTGCGCTCCCGCACGACGCATGTCTCTCTCAGCAGCGGCGGTTGCGAACGTTCTAACTGTTGGAACCTACTTGTCTGCGGCGCTTGACAACTGCTGCTCCGACGGTCACATATGCGTGGTATGCATGCGTTTTCCCTTAGGCAAGTTTAGAAGTGTACGGGTTTCGCCGGCGTACGCCGTTGTACTTCAGGTAGACGTATTTGTGCGTGTTCTGCGGGCCAACGTACTGATGACGATCGCCGATCCTTTTTTCTTGTTTTTCTGCTGGAAGAAACATCCCGTTCGCGCGGCACTCCACTGGGCGTGGTTCGGCGACGAGCCGCCTCGCACCGGTGTAAGTTGCTTCATTTATGACGCTTATGCGTCGTGCGCCGTTGTTTATGCGTGCTTCTCTGCGTGCTAAGCGTACTACCTGCTGGGTTTGTGGGGCAGGAGCACCTCGAAGCTGCCTTCGGAGCCGTGTCCTTGGTTCGCGCCACGTGAGGAGTTGGCACGCGGGGGAAGCCCTTCGTCACGAGCTTGGACCACCGAGGAAATTGCGTGGCTTCCGCCTTCGCTGCATGAGCCGGCAGCTTGTCTCACACCCGGCCCACGCGCAGTTATCGGCGAACGCGCGATAAGACATACCACGCCGCACTGGGAGAACGAGGAGTAAGTTCCACCGCCGCGCGTTAGAAGTCTTCCAGCATTTCCTCGCGAAAGTTTTGACAGAGCCGCACAGCTGGCCGGGCGGTCTTGTTTACATTTCGCAGGGCTCGCCGTTGTCTCTGCTGACCCGCGCGATATTAGTCACCGGTGGCATTCTTCGAGCGCGCACGGCGCTTCTGGAGGTGGTTTCATCTGGGACGGTGTCGCAAGAAGGTGCCTTCGTTGGTTCTTATCCAGCGGCTGCGTGCATGTGCGTATCTGCATCGGAGTCTGTCTGCATTGCGACTTCCTTCCGCGCTGAGCTCCTTTCAAGGCTGCGAGTTCCTCGAAGTCGCGCATGCGACTTGACGGCCGGGGGAAGCCCTTTTGTCACGAGTTTGCCTCCGAGGATGTTGCGTGACTCCGCTTTCCGGCTTTTCTGTGCTTCCTCTGTGTCGCATTTGATTATACAATCGTAGAAGGAAGGGAGTACAGAGAATTTGGCAGAGTGTCAGCACCTTCGAGGGGGATGTCGGTCCGTCTCTCGGTTTGCCCTTTAAGAACTCGAGGTTTTCAGTCTTTCACTTCAGTCGTGGCACGATCGCACGTCGATTAAGACAGCACACATTGGGACATCCGTGGAGCGTATTCTACTCCGGACTGAGCATTTTCGGTATGGCTTTGATTTCATTTTGTTGGACGGGTTTGCCACACGTAACCCGGATGTATTAAGAGCGGTGGTTTTGCAGTTATTGTCCCGGAGGGTCACATATATACATGTGGATGGCAATTCTTAATATGCATTTATGAAAAAGTTTCCTTTACGTTAACCTACGCACAGCTGAGATAAGATTGTGTGGTGTTTATTAACCTTGCACCGAGCCAGATGTAGTGTTAAAAGCCCAGCAGTTCATTCCCTTCAAGGTTATTGTTCCAGTTTTATGGCTTTGTTTTTGCACATTCTACGAGGGCATGTTCGTTGAACTGTCTGCTTCATTTGAAATAACATAGCTTCATATCCTGCAGCATTCAGCTTTGCTATTGCCAAAAGCCAGTGAATGACACGAACATCCTGATGACGAAGCTTTTATCTTGTTTTCTTTAAACTAACAGTTTGATTTTATAAACACTAACATATGTGCTAAAGTTATGTGTACATGCAAGGAATCGGTAAAACAAAGCACAAAGTATTCCTGCCATTGTGGTAGTCACATTTGGACATGAATACATGTGCACATTGTGCAAACAGCATTGCTCATAGATGTCGACTTCATGCGTAGAAATGATGCATGTGCTGATAACATTTCGTTGGTTTGCTATTACAAAAGAAAGTATGAACAGCCTGTGCTGCATTGTAGAAGATGACATGAACCGTTCAAGCATAGTGGTGCATCCCATCACTGAAATTCCTTTTTCTTTATTCATACCCTTCATTGCCATTTTCATACCACCACACATTTTGTTCTGCTTAATGAGAACTTCTTGTCCTCGGTCATTAGCTCTTGGAGGATTTCTTTACAAAGATGAGCTGTATGGAGGTAGCATTCTACACACTTAAGGAGAAGTACATCAGCAGCACCCAGACTATTTTGCAAGCATGAAAGAGAGGGAATTGGTGGCCATGTGAAATGAATGAAAAACGAGGAGGGGGTTTGCACTGTCTGTGTAGCACAGTGGACAGGCTGCATTTGTTTTCTTCGTCGTGTCGGTCAGCATATTTCGTCTTGCGTGTTCTTCATCACGCGGAGGTACTAAAGGCCCTATAGTGGTGCACAGCCTGACTTTGCCTTGCATAAGCACAAGTTAGCATGTGCTTGAGGAGCCTAGCTATTGGAATGTGCTGGCTGCGTAGTGATTGTGCAAGTTTTTACTTCCTTAGGTTTATCCTGTTTCTGTATCACTTTCTTTGGATGTGGGGGCACAGGACGATGCATCAACGAAGCATGAATCTACTCATCTTCTTTGTGCAGGACTGAGTGACAAACAAATTTGGGCTTGGTGGTGTGGTGAAGTGGTCCTGTGGCAGCGATGGCGGAGTCCAGGAAATTAGGCAGCTTGCTGCAAGAAATGAACCGCGACCTCAAGTGTCGCAAAGGGTGCAGCTTCTATGGGAACCCCGAGTGGGACGGGTACTGCTCTCAGTGCTACAAGGAGCTCCGAGCAGCGCAGGCAGCAGCAGCAGCTCCAGCCAGCCCTCTTGGAACCCAGCCAGCAAGACGGTAAGTGTGTGTGCTTCATTGCAGTTTAAAGAGCAGTTAAGTTTCATAACATTCCCGAATAGCCTCAGTGTGCCCATGCAACCATCGTTAATATGAAGTGTCACCGTCAATTATGGTGTCATTTCATGGCACATGCTCAATGAATGCATTAATGAAGAGGAACGAAGCTGGAATAAACAGTGCTGGACTGATGCATCCATATCGTCTTGATTAGTACGGGTGATTTAACAACCATGAAATATGGACAACATGTTGTGGTTCCACTCAATCTGCAACACCCATAAGTTTTATAAAATTAGCTGGGAGCATTACAGAAGTCTACTTTAGCACGCAGAATCTTCTGCATGACACACGTGAGGCAGGGCTCTAGAGTACAGTCGTTACAGATTGAACTCGGAAAATTAGGCCTAAGTAGTGCACTTAATTTTGGTTTCTGCTGCCTTTAGTTCTGGCTGTTTCTGCTACCTTTAGTTCTGGCCACATCAGCGTAATATTGACTTTTACGTTTACACCAGACCCAATATTACCTTAAAAGGCCAGATTCGTAGCGACATGACGCGTTTATTTCGAGCAGGGGCGCATACCAGTTATTACACTTGAAGTTTTGGTGTTGCATTTCAATCCTTGAGCACTGTACATCATTTCCTCCATTGAAACTTATTCGGGAGCCATCAGATGTGGACTGCCACATAACATTCTAAGCATCCAGTCATACAGGGCACAGCTGCGACACAAACCTCCCCTGCACTATGCGTAATGGAACACACAATGTCATTTTTAATGTAACATGTGACACATGGGCACAATGAGAACCAGGAAGCACCCCACCACGTGCGTGTGGTTACCAGCTAGATGCATCATTTGCCCAGTAGGAAAGAGAATGCTTGACGTTACTCATGAACACCTGTCATGGTTGCTCACGCGGGTGCGCCATAGTGGCTGTGTTTAGTAATTAAACTTAAGGTGCAAGGCGCAATGCATCATCATAGGTGGAATGAGGAAACGCTTGCATGCACATAGTGCTGGTGAAGTCGACAAAACTGTTGCCAAGCGCTGCGTATGGGCCGAGATTGGCTGATTCTGAAAGTGGTGCACTGTCACTTAGCAGTTGCTATACCATGAGGGAAAGACAAAGGATGTTGGTGCACTCTTGCTTTTTGTGAGTTAGCTGTTGCTATGCAACACGCACATGAGGCATCTCTAAGCACTGGCTTTCGCAGGATAACTAGTGATGTTGTCATGCTGTAGAGCTATGCTCACTTCTGTTGAGCAGTGGGTATAGCACTGGACTGCTGCACTGGGGGACGTGAATGTAAAATGCACTGTCAGTTGTGTAACCTTGAGAATGACTCTTTCGGCTACAACCATAGTTCTTCAATCATACGAGTTTCGGTACTCCCCGTAGGCTTCATAGTATATGAAAATCTGGACACACCATTGTCCGAAATTGCAGAGGTTTGCTGATTGTGCCGCCACCTTTACATGAAAAAGGAAGTTGATAAATGGCATTCTTGTGTGTTGCATTGCACAAGTGCGCAAGTGATGCCACATTGATGAAGCCAGCAGTGTGTCTGCGTTCGTGGCTTGGATTTTGCAGATGATAGTGCGGCCGCAGAACTCTTTGACCTTTCTCGAAAGTACATCTCCTAATTCTTGCCGCAGCAACTCGCGTCATAAGAGCAGTGACTGCAGCAATTACGGCAATACAGTGCATTTTCTATTGTCGTTGCCAGGTGGCTTGTCACTTTGCTGTCCTCCCCAAATTTGTCCATAGGCATGTCTGGATTACGAAACAGGCTGTCACGACAGGTATGATCGAACCTTAACGAAAACCAGCAGATAATGAAGCCAAGGAAGGTATAGGGAATGTTACTTTTGCTGTTTTAAGTGTATTGTAATAATTGTGATATATAGATGTGAAGCAAGTAAAGTCGACGAAAAAACAACTTGCCGCTTGCAGGGTCCGAACCTGCGACCTTCGGATCCAAAGGCCTCAGGTTCGGACCCTGCCAGCAGCACGTTGTGTTTTCGTTGACTTTACTTTTTTCACATCTATATCCATAGCTCGGCACACTCACTCATGAGTGCACTCAACTCACACTCATTTGAACGTGGTGAGTTGAGTATGAGTGAGTACTCATGTGTGTGAGTGGACGTGAGTGTGAACGTGAGTGAGAACTCATGAGTGTGAGTGGTCGTGAGTGTGAACGTGAGTACTCGTGAGTGTGAGTGGACGTGAGTGTGAACGTGAGTGAGTGCGAAGGCTGAAAAAATTGTGGTGAGTGAGTTTGAGTGAGTACTCCCTTAAAGTGCCGACCTATGTCTATATCACAATTATTACAATACACTTAAAACAGCAAAAGTAACATTCCCTATACCTTTCCTGGCTTCATTATCCGCTGGTTTTTATTAAGGTTGTGTCAAACAAAGAAACAAGGCCTTGAAAATTCTCTTCCTTCATTGAGGTATGGTTGAAGAACTTCGGCTACGACTACGACTTCTAGTCAAATGTCCAAACAAAGCATGGCATTCAATTCTAGCTATGCCTGTCACGGAAATGACGCGCTATTTCTAGGGCAATTGCGACACTCACCTCTGCCACGTGACGCTGTATTCTTTGTCACTGAGGTGATGCAACAGGGTATGTCTGACGTTCCAGCATGTCATATGCCAATCCTCTTGTCATTCCATCGTAATGGTCGAATGTTCGTCAATTGATTTCTTGCATTATTGCTTCTTGTGCGAAAAGTTTGGACCTCGTGTTCCGTGCTTTCCTTTGGGACAAACAAGCGATATGATTTATAAGCGCTTCCAGTGTGTGCCATTTCATGATAAAGCTAGGGATTCCATGCATTTCTTTGTACTAAGACAGGCATGTTCGAACGATCGTTTAGGGAGCTAACTTCACAAGTCAAATTCAATGCAGGTACTTATCTACAATTACAATACACGTTAATTCCATAATTTTTCATTTGTACAAAAAAAGAAACGTTGCATAGACTGCATTTGGTGGAAAGAAAACTTGCTTTAAACGTGTTTCGGAATGGCAATAGGTCAAAAAGTGAAAACAAAAGTAAGTGATCAGCCTTTTCTGCTAGGCAGTTTTTGGAATACTGCCGCTACCTTTGGGTGTGCTGCATACTATTATACATTCTGTGAAATATTTGTTGCACTGAGGAAATTAATTTTTTAAAGCACATCACATGCACTTTGAGACGTTTATGACACGAAATAGCTTGAAAGTTTGTTAAAAAGATTTGTAGCCTTTCTGCGGTGCCAGTGTGTCATTGAGTAGCGAGTTTTCTCATTTCCTTGGTTTCAACAGTAGTGAAACATTTGTGTGTGTGTGTGTGTGTGTGTGTGTGTGTGTGTGTGTGTGTGTGTGTGTGTGTGTGTGTGTGTGTGTGTGTGTGTGTGTGTGTGTGTGTGTGTGTGTGTGTGTGTGTGTGTGTGTGTGTGTGTGTGTGTGTGTGTGTGTGTGTGTGTGTGTGTGTGTGTGTGTGTGTGTGTGTGTGTGTGTGTGTGTGTGTGTGTGTGTGTGTGTGTGTGTGTGTGTGTGTGTGTGTGTGTGTGTGTGTGTGTGTGTGTGTGTGTGTGTGTGTGTGTGTGTGTGTGTGTGTGTGTGTGTGTGTGTGTGTGTGTGTGTGTGTGTGTGTGTGTGTGTGTGTGTGTGTGTGTGTGTGTGTGTGTGTGTGTGTGTGTGTGTGTGTGTGTGTGTGTGTGTGTGTGTTTTTTTCTCCTGTACTAGACTGTCGGCCTTTGCAATTCACATACTTTTGGAAGTTCAATCCAAGCTAGGAATCCTGATTTCTTTTTTGCTGCTGTATGTTTTAATGTTAGAAACACATTAGTGACGAAATGTTCAACTGATTAAGTTGATGGATTTGTGATGGAAATAATTAGTAGCTCCACTGGTATTTCAGTTAAACCTTACTGTGCCGAGCTTCATTGTAAAGCTGTCGTAGATGCACCGAATCGTTTTACTGTTCATTACAATACAGTGCCGCGTATTTTTAGTTTCTGGTATAAGGAAGCATGCTTATCCGTAATTTCACTGTCAAATAATCAAATATGTGCAGCTGTATGCAGATTTATATCTTGGACATTTCGTCTGTGCATAGTCGCATTCTCGGTATGCTCATCGGTTTGTTTTTCCACACTGCTGATCTGAGCTATGGGAAGGTTCAACTACTCCACACTGCTTCTGAGGCTGATGCCATGTGCCTGCAACTACAACTAGTTGTTCTAGAAATTAGTTATTCATCCGCACTGTTATGACTCAGGGTCACAACTATTCCAAATAACAATAGGCATGCCTTCAAGGCACGCATTGTAAAGGTTTGGCTACTGTCAGCGACCCTCTCTGGAATCCTTGACGTAGTGCGAATCATTGAGATGACCTCAGAGTGTATGGAGAGCTCAAACAGAAATGCATCCTTGGAGTGCTGTATTTCACTTGTGTATTGCTATTGCTTTCGGACCTGTGCAAGTGGATTGTCTGAATAAGACTACTTTCTCTAGAATAAAACCTGTTTCTCTGTCGGCTGCCATCCAGAATTGTTGCGCTTTGACTCGTACACCTGACCACATTTGTCATCATTTCATTATTCACCTTGTTCAGCCTAAGATTACTTTGAGTTCTAATGCTCCAGTGCTGCCCAGAATTGTGGATAGCTGGATGGGGATGGTATGGTAATGGGATGAAAAAAAAAAAAAAAAAACTCAAAAGACAAATACGAAGGAAACGAAAAACCAGACTCTGTGCTAACTCTCAAATGAACGCTATCAAAGGAAAAAAAACAGCATAGAAACTTTTTTTTGTGCATCACCTGGTGGGCAAAAAGCAGACATTGCAGAGAATATAAAGCTCTAGAAATCAAAGCAATATGTAACACGAAATGTTAGATAAGGCCTTTGTGTTCTTCTTTGGACGTGTTTCACAATGAGTTCTGCCATATAGTAGGCATACTTATATGAGTAATGGAGCACTACATTTTAGCTTTATATGCTCCTTTGTTAGGGCTCTGGAAAAATATGGACCCCATTTCAGTGACCAAAGACCTGTTTAAAACAAAATTTGCTGTCCTATAGAATCGTACACTGACATTTTAAAGACCACTGTAGCCAAATGAAATTCACAGTGATAAATTGCCTCCTAATTAACTCTTTCGTGTTCTCTGTTGATTGACAATTGCTTCTTGCATTTTCATAGCCCTGCAAGCACTTTGCCAAAGTCAGTGTTTCATGTCTTGTGTAGTAGCGAGAAAACTTCACATATTAGCTTCTTGTATCCCATCAGCCACCTAACAACTTAGCTGTTCTTCCACAGTTTAAGTTGTTGATGTGTTGCTGTTCTTTGGGGCTGCCTATTCCAATATTTTTCTGAGGACATGTTGTTGAGGCTAGTGGGTTCACCCTGCATAATAAATTAAGACTATGAAAAAATCATGTAGACCAGACAGAAAGCAGTGCAGTACCTTGTCCATATCTTTTCTTATTGTTTCTTTTCACTACGCCAACTTAAAGAGTCTTTTTTTTTTTTTCCTGTCTGATAGCATGACCAATGTGAATCTGGAAACGAGTGGCTTTTAGTGAATCAACTTTCCTGTACAAAGCCAGCCGACACAGAAACAGAGGAAACCTTAAAAAATGAACTTTTTGTACTAACTGAAGTGCCTGGTAGTTGTAGGGGTAGGTTAAAAGGTTTTTGTTTCTTTTTTTTTTTTTTAATGAAAAGGAAACGGGAAAAGACATAATGTGGGGGGGGGGGGTGGATAACCAGGGCATGAAGTGCTCATTTCTTAGGCCTATCATTTCCTTATACTGGAGCATAATTATTCCCGCTTTGGTTTGTAGAAATGCATAATTCATAGGACTGTGCTGGGCCCTCCATCCTTTATCTTGCACATGGCACATGACGTCATTACTGAAATTGTAGGGGGTCCCCCCATTTACATGTGCAGCCGACATCATGAATAAATGCACTACTTGTTTCTTGAGAGTGCCTTAACTCTTTAAAAGTCATATTTCTTGTGAAATTTCCATTCCCAGTGACATCTATTGCACATATTTCTTTATTTGTTCTTTTTGCAAGGTCATTCACAGTCCTTTCTACTGTGGATATAAAAAATCACTGTACACATGGTCTACTTTCTTTCATTTTCAACCCGTTTTCCTTACATCGGCAATGCTGCTTCTAAACCATGACGGGTCCAGCGCTCTGTGAACACCTGCTGCATGTGAAGCCAATCGGGAAAACACTTTTGCATTGCCAAGAGGGGTCTGATTTCTTCATTCTTGGGCTGGTATCATCAATATTCAAACCTTTGCGATAGCTGTGTGAGAAACCTGTTTAAGGCTAGTGGTTCTGTAGTCTTGCCAAGGAGTTTTGGGGCACGAATAAAAAGGGTAGGGCTGTGACGAAGATAAAGATTGCTGTCGGTAGGGAAGCTTGCATCTGCATAGCTACAGCGTTCAAAGACAAAACTCAGGAAGTAAACTGACAACAAGCGAGCTCAACGTGTAGTGACTGTGGACTTGCCACAGCCTCATGATCAGCAACATACCCACATGTTCTTGCTGTAAGATGAGGGCCTCTTTAACCCATCTCCAGTTCCCCTTGTCTTGTGTCTCCAGCTCTACTATGTCTTTGCTATACAAATCTTCCAACATCATCACAATACCTTAATCTTTGCCGTCTTAGAATGCAACGATCCTCCCTCAAAGGGGTCGTGAAACGAAAATGAAGCTGCCCGGTTTTAATTTTCCCTGCTTCAATAAGGATTAGACATGCTGATTCACAAATATTTCGGAAGCAATATCCTATCTATAATTAATGACACCCGTTTGAAACCGCAGTTTTCGGGATCCTAAACGACCATGCAGCCCTACCGGCCGCCATAGGCACTTAACATGTGACGTCAGTGAAACGTCGTGGTAAGAGAAGTTATAAACAGAGCGTTAGCTTCCTTTTGCTCCAAAATGATAGATTTATAGGAACCTAGGAAAGAAAAAAAGTAACACACCAATTTTTGCTCTCTGAGCTGTGGATACTGTGGAAGTACAGCGAGTGATATGGTTCCGCTTTCAAGTACATCCGGGCTCCGTCACGTGCTGCCTTCACTCGCTCGGCGCAGCGTCCCAGTGTTTTTCTTACTGGTTGCGTTAGGTTGTGTTTTACGGCGCGTTTTGGGTGGCTTAGCCCTCACTATGCCTACCGTGTGCGTCGTCAGACAGTGCCGCACAACTTATCCAAGTGAAAACAACGTTCGTGACGGCTTTACGGCGCCGCGATCGAAACGTATGATGCTAAGAACCTCGGGTCAACTATTGCTCAGCAAACATCGGTGCGTCGCCATGTTTCGTCGACGACAGATGCTTGTCATTGGGTGACTTAAAGTGACGTCAGCTGTACAGTTGAGGGGAACGTGAGCGGGGAATCGAAATTGTGTTTTTATAGTTAATAAATGAACCCGGACGATGAAACGAGTCAAGGTAGAGTATTGAATGGACAGTAAGGATTCTGAATACACACGTAGTTGAAAATTTTCGGAAAACGTTTCACGACCCCTTTAACAGTTATATTATTACTCTTAACTAATGACTGGTTTGTGTCTGCTCTGCCTGGTACATGACTAGCCCATCTCCAGTTCTCCTAATATCAGTTAGGGGTGTGAACTAATTGCACAGGCACCTTCT